>JANAVB010012199.1:4824615-4854615 GCA_029216955.1 Iris pallida | reverse complement strand
GGCGATCCCCGCTTCGGTGATGTCTTGCTTGATAATATCCCAGCAAGTACGGAAGAATACCCCCGAATATATATATATATATATATATATATATATATATATATATATATATATATATATATAAAAAAATATATATATATATATATATATATATATATATGTATGTATATATATATATATATATATATATATATAAGTCCGGCGGGCCTAGCTCTTGTGGTTAGGAGGGTTGGCTCCCCTAGGGATGGGCTGGGTTCGAGCCTTCCCTTCCACCCGGGGTGGCTGGGCGGCTTTGGCCGCAGCCCCGGGTGGCACCCGCTGCCGGACAACCCCCCCCTCCCTGCCCCCCCCCGGGCTCCCCCTCCACCCCCGGACCCCCCCCACCCATGCCCCCCCCCAAAAAAACAAAAAAAAAAAAAAAAAAAAAAAATATATATATATATATATATATATATATATATATATATATATATATATATATATATGTATTGCTCTATCTTCTCGATCTTTTCGACGCCTTCATTATGTCCCTCCCACCCGATCTCCTCACCATCCTTGGGTCACCGCCTCCAGCGGCCACCCCGCGCCCCCACTTTCACCCTCAGCCATCCCCATCCCCCTTCCCCCTCCGTGTCGGCCTCCCTGTCTTCATCTCCCCTTCTACGCTCGGTGCAGACCGGAACCCCCTCCTTTCCCTCTCGATGCGGCCAGGCCCAACGTTCTCTCCTCCGGCGCTGCGAGCACAGGCAGCCTCCTGCCCCCTCGCCTGCTTCGCCACCCAACTCCCGTCTTCCTTCTTCGTTTGGGCAGTTTCGAATTTCGAAACCCTTGGCCTGCTCCTCGGGAGGAGTGCCTTCCCACTCAGTTTCTCAGAGCTCTGCTGGCGAGCGCTTTCCAATGGGGCCCAGTGTTTTTGTGGCTTCGTCCGCAGTGGGTGCATACCACTCTCATGCGTACCCCCCGGCCCCCCGCTGTGGGTGCATGTGCTTCCGAGCACCCTCCCCTAGTGGGCGCATACCTCTCCCATGCCCTCCCCTCTCCTGGGTGCCTTTGCTTCACCAGTTGGCGCATACTCTCCTATGCGCCCCCCGCTCCTTCTCATGCGCTTCCATCTCCTGTGGGCGCATGCCCTCCTAATGCTCCCCACCCTAGCGTAGGCGCATATGTCCTGGGTGCGACTCCCCGTCTGGCTGGCACATGCTTTCCTGCTGTCGCATGCGCCACCCCCTCCGAGGTGGCATCGTTCTCCTGGCCGGCCCTACCTAACCTCCAGGTCACACTCTTTCCGCCGACCTACTGGCATTGGCACCGAGTCTTACGATGAGACCCCCCTCTGTCGGACTCCCAGCAGCATCCCCCTTCCTCCCTCGACCACCCGAGCTGATTGTGTACTGTAGAGACCCTGCTGCCCCTTTCCTGCCTTCCGTTCTGGTGCCGTCGTATACGGACAAGCTCCGCCCAGACCGGGCAGCCAAGCAGGGCTTACTGTTCTTCGATGTTGACCTCCCCGATATAAATTATCCGAGGAAATCATCCGTGCCTAAAGTGCCCTTCTCTACCCTGGAATTGACTTCAATAACAGCCACCTTTCTGCACACCTTCGTTCTTAAATTTTCTACCGGTTGTCCGAAGATTCAGAGAGTCCAGAAAGTCATCGCCAGTTGGAGACTATCCGCGACTTACCTGGTGGCTCCTCTGGACCCCAAACATATCCTCCTCCACTTATCTTCTGAGCAAGATTATAAGACTGTGTGCTCCAAGGGCACCAGCAAGATTGGCTCCCACCAGATGAAAATCATCAGATGGTCTGCGGACTTCAACACCAAAGAAGACTCAGCAATAGTATCGGCCTGGGTGACTCTCCCCTACCTTCCTCTCATTTGCTTCGTCCCAGCAGCTCTTAAGCGCATCGCCAATTCCTTCGGCACATACGTAGCAACAGCCGAAGAAACAAGCAACCTATCTAAAGCATACTACGCAAGAATCTGCATAAAACTAGACCTCTCCAATGACCCCCCCAACCACATCCTTATCGAGCTTGGGCACAGGACGCACACCCAGTAAATCGTCTACGACAACAACATCATCTTCTGCAAACACTGTCATTTGCGCGGCCACCTCATCGAGCACTGTTTTCATCTACATCCAGAGCTTAAGAAGAAAACTGCCCGTAAAGACCCCCTAGCTAACGCGGGAAGGAAACAACAATCTCATCCACAATCACCCCTGCTTTCGTTCCAAACTCCCACATCAGATTCGAATCCAGTGAGGGCAATCTAGGCAATGAAGCATCCCCCGGCAAAGCCTTGGTCCCCTACAATCCTCCAGCTCTACACCTCTCCAACCAGTTCAACGCCCTTGATACGGAAGCTTCCGACTCTACTCAGGATATTGCTTTCCACGAAGACACCCCCGAGCCCCTCAGTCCGGGTACGGAGATTGAGAGCCCCAGAGATCTCACTCCGAGTGTGCCCGTGCCGCCTCTACATGACCTCTAAACCGTCGACCCCAAGTTCTATGGTGACCAGTCCTCCGACAACGAAGTCATTAGCGTAAATACCCTAGCCATCCTGGGCCCAGAGCAGGTCCTCCATGGCCATCAGGTCATCGTCGCAGGATTCTCCTTACAGACCGCAGGGGAATTAATCAATAACGCCGAAGAAATACACTCTCCCTCATTTGAGGAGCCAATCCCTAACAGAACCACCTCTCATCTTGTAGCACCCAGTTTTCCAAATGAGGGTAATTTAGAAATTTGTGTTTATAATTATTTTAATAATGATATTTAATTCATGATATAATTTTTGGTAATTTTAAATCATTTTAAAATTATTTAAATTAATGACTTGTGCTTTTGACGTTTTGCTAGTGAAACCCTAGAGACTGTTTGACCTAGAGCCTAACCATATGATTATAATATTTTAATATCATTTCTGGCCTAAGGATATTTTGCATTTGACCTCTTTGAATTATTCTGATATTTATTTTATTATTTATGATATTGTTTTGGGGTTATTCGAGTCGGGTTCGAATTGCATCTCAATCCGACTTGTAACGGGGACCCGGGGTAACTTAGACTCTAGTTGGACCCATGCATTAGTTAGCCATGGCCCACATTTTAATTAATCATGTTAAAAAGATTAGTCATATTCCTAATTATTAGGTTAACCATTTAGAGTTTTTTTTATTGACCTTTTTATCCCCAAACCCTAACCAAAAATTATTTTAAACACTTGTAACTAAGGGAGGGACAAACTTATAATATTCAATGGGGCGGATATAACCATTGTGGCCAGCCCTAATAGGACTCCCATCTCATTTCCTTTTTTTGAGAAGTCTTCTTCCCCAAGTGCTCTCAAGCTCTCCCAAGGAAGAAGCCTTTCTCCTTGGATTTTCTCTCCTTTAGGTAATATTTCCTTCTCTTTTATTTCTCCATTTTGCATTTAGGAAAGTTTTAACCATAGGATTGACCCCCATTGTTGTGTCCCTATTTTGTGTCCTCTTGTGTCCATTATGTGTCCTTTAGGGATTTCTATTGTATTATTGTTGTGTCTTGTTTTCATGGGGAAAACCCCCAAACTTGGACACACTTTATATTTAAAATATTGATTAAATGAATTAATTTATATTAAATCTCAGATTTGAGTATGTAGAGATGTGTTCTTGAGTACTTTACATTTCATTCATGTATCTCTTATAGATGTGTTCATGTTACATATATAGATTTGCGTATGTATATATATATATATATATATATATATATATATATATATATATATATATTATATATATATATATATATATATATATATATATATATATATATATATATATATATATATATATTGTAATGAGAGTGTATCTATATTTATATATGTAATAAATGGTTCATGATGATTATATAATCAAGTTTGTGAGTGTGGTTCCTCATATTATTATTGTCATTATTGTTGTGGATAATTAGGATATATATTGTGTATTCTTTTGGCTCAAACTATCTAAATCCGTCATGATTTTTATCCACGTTTTTAATTTCAGCCCTAACTTAGAAATATCATAACTTCTAGCTCAAAGCTCGGTTTAATCTCCCATTTTTTTAAAAGAAGCATATTAAAGTTAGCTTTCCAAAAAATGTATTAATAGGCCTAATTCTTTCTGTAACTTTTTGGAGAATTATTTGAGTGTCAGCTGTACGAAAGACAATCGCGTTCTCGGTGTTTTCGCGATTCCGGGAGTTTCCGGAAACGAAAATGCGATCCGTTTGAAGTTTCGGAAATCTAACACATAGATCTATAACATACTTTAATCCTAGATTTTAATTCATGCTGAGATGGTACAGTATTGATTATTAGTAGGAGTTACTATTCGGCATATGCATTTTGTGCACCCTTGTGTGTAATATAATGTTCTATTTGATTTTAATCCATGTTAATGTATATACATTATGTAATTAAATAGAGAATTCAAGCATGAGTAAATGGTTAAATAAATGATGTATGAGGTGTAAGTATCCTATCTAATGTAAGCATGTATAAGTATGGCTTGTAATGAATATGTAGGTTCCATAGTATGTAATGTATGGTGCATATAGTAGTGCAAGAGAATAAATGAATGATGAATGAATGCAAGCATGAATGTAATGTAATAATACATATAATGTATGCAATATACAAGTTAATGAGATGTAATGTTTTATGTTAACACAAATCCTATATTACCTCATGTACCCCCTTACACTATGTTGACACTATCACACTTGACACATTGTTCACTTACACTTTGACACTTTTTGATATGTATACACTATGTATGCCCATTTAACCCTCACTTGTCCCTTTGCCATGTTCACATACACACACATAGCCTCTTAAATAAGTAATTATGAATATAGTTAACTTAGCTATGTATGTATATTATATATATGTTAGCATATTGTGTTGTAATATATAAGTTTATATAACCATTTAAAATGCCATGATTATAGACCTAATGTTGAATAACAATATATGCATGTGTATATATGTGTAGACATGTATAGCTTAAAGTAATAGATTACCTAGTGTATATCTAATGTGAATTCTTGCCTATTTGAGTATTGAATAATTGCATGCTATATAGAGTTGGGTGTATGTTGGCTTGTATAGCCTTGTATTGATGTGTGCTTGCTAGGATAGTCTTGGTTAGGCCTAGTAAGACTTGCTGGGTTAGGACATGACCTAGTTTGACTAGTGCAGTTGACCAGAGTTGACCAAGGGTTGACTTTGGCCTAGTTTGACCTAGATTCATGTAGAATGCATTGTAGTGCTTTATATTACCCTTCTGGACATGTTGTGACTTGTGCTGTTCTAATTAGGAGCCAGACACCTCTCCTCGGACAGTATCTTTACCTTGGACATTCAGATATCAGGCGAGTATATTCTCTGCTCATTTCATATCCTGCTTAGAATTATTTCCTGCATTAAATTACTTTACTTGTATGTCACGTTGGTCACACGGGTTGGTACTATACGGATCCCTTCTTGAGATGTTATCCTTAGGGAGCATCAGGTACTACATGTTCTGTGCGTTTCACTTACATATCGTATCACTATGCTTCATAGGCTCTTCGATCACTTGTGACATATACTCTTATGATCACAGAGTCTCCTAGAATCCCCATTTTTGGGACTACTATGTATCACCCTTTGGGGGCTTACCACCCTTCGGGGGCTTATCACCTTTCGGAGGCTTATCACCCTTTTGGGGCATATCACCCTTTGGGGGCTTATCACCTTTCGGAGGCTTATCACCCTTCGGGGACTGTTACATAGTATCATAACATAACCTGTTTGGATCCTTGTGTACTGATTGGGGGTACGGGGGAGTAGAAGTAGACATGTGAATACTATCCAAGTAGTGTAGCATCAGAATCTCTTCTATAGTGTAGCATCAAAATCTCCTATGCCATTTACATGTCTATATTGTACTCTGACTCACTAGCCACATGTTAGTTCTCTATTTATAGTAGATATTTCTATTACAGCTCTCTCTCTGTTTATATACTGCACTTCTTTCAGTACCTGTATCTTACTTTACTACATGATTATATTTTCTAACCTGCTTTGATCTGTTGAGATGTACTGTACTCACTCCAGTCCTGACTGGACCAGTTGATAAATTTTACAGATAGCTTGGAGGTTGCCTGCTAGCCTAGAGGAGACACTTTAGAGGTTGTTTAGATAGTTATTTCATTTTGTCTGGAGTTGTATTTACTTTATGGATTACTGTATTTGAGTTTTGAGATGTATTTCTGGGTTTATGTATCTTAGACACTTAGACTTCTATCTCCTGTATCTCTTTCGGATTTCATGTTTTATCTATCTTCCTTTATGCTCTACCTTAGATGTGATTGAGTTTACATTCTGCTATGTCATCCCCATTCGGGGAGTATAAACTGTTCAGCCTTATACTGTTAGATGCATTGAGACCTAGGACAGCGTTCTACCGCCGACACTGCGGCGTAGGCTGGACGTTGTTACGTTCTCGTGCCCTAACTCTAGGGTGCGGGTCGTGACACAGCTTGCGGAGCCAACCACCTCCACCAAAAAATCAGAAAAGATAGGAGTTAAGGAAACGATGGCCATGTGCACAAGGTCTGCCTCCAAGCGCTCCAAATAACCCCTCCCTAGCAATCCCAATGCTTAACATCCTCACTTGGAATGTTTGCGGCCTGGCGAACAAACCGACTACGAGGAGACTTATCAGCCTTAAGAAAATCTACAAGATAGACATCTTAGTCATTTTAGAACCTAAAATCCCTCCCAAGAGACTCAAATCTACCCAGCTGCAGTTAGGCTTCTCCTCCGCCATTGCCAGCCGTCACGATATCTGGATCCTTTGTACGTCAGAAGTGAAGATTGGTGTCCTGTACGATTCCAGGCAGGCCCTCATGTGTTGGGTTGAACATCCTATGCCTCCGAAGTGCTCCTTTTTGTCTGCGGTTCTTGGCAGTTGTGACATCTCTGAGCAAAAACAACTATGGACTAACCTTCTGGACATCCACCTTAATTTCATCAACCTCCCTTGGCTTTGTATTAGGGACTTCAATACTATTACCTGCAGAGAGGAGAAGATTGGCGGCCGACCGCCTCCCTAGACGGCTATGCAGAACTTCATCTTCAGTGCCCACCTTTCCCACCTCCAGTTCACCGGTAATGCCTTCACCTGGTACAATATGTAGGAAGACGATCGTCGAAAATACTCCCGCCTTGATAGAGCTCTCATCAACGTCCACTGATCGGACATGGGAATCATATCCAACCTCACTCATCTTAATGCTACCGAGTTCGATCACAACCCCCTGCTGGTAGAAGTCAAATGCAACTCCAGCCATATCAAAAAAAATTTAGCTACCTCGATTCTGGAGCGAACACCCACAATTCAAGAGCATCATTGCGGACGTGTGGAACCGTGCCGACTCCCCTGACCCTCTCACTCGGGTGGCCAACAAGCTCAAAGCCACAAGGAGAACACTCACGGCTTGGAGTAAACATGCGTATGGTGACATTTTCCAGGGTATCCCCGTTGCCGAGGACGACGTCACTCGCACGGAAGCTCTTTATGCGACTGACAGATCGCCAGCGGCCAGGACCGCCCTGCACTTTACCAAAGCTATTCTTAAATTCTGCCTCAAAGTTGAAACCAATTTTTGGAAGTAGAAAGCCAAGCTGAAAAGGGATAGCGACGGTGATAAAAAACACTTCCTACTTCCACGCCTGTGTCAAGGGGTACAGACAGAAGCTCAACCTCTATCAGTTTACCGATGCGGCAGGGAATATCATCAATGATCATCGTGGCATTCAATTGGAGGCCGCAAACTTCTACTTTCAGTTGTTCACCAATGAAACTGTATACAGGGATCCCCGTTTCCTAGTCAAAATCCCATACCTCATTAATAACATCGACAACAGCAAGCTGGAGCTCCTTTCTTCTGAGCAAGAGGTGAGAGATGCTATTTGGGCCCTCGAAGTCCACAGTGTGCCAGGGCCCGACGAATTTACGGGCGTATTTTTGTTGCGCTTGCTCGGATATCATCAATTCGGACATCCAGGACGCAGTCATTGCCATCTTACAAGGAGCTAGATACCCCAGAGCCATTTCATGTGCTAACCTCATCCTCATCCCCAAGAAGGACAATCTGAAGATATTTTAGGATTTTTGTCCTATCAACCTCTGCACCTTCACTAACAAGATCATCTCTAAGGTCATTGCCTCTCACATGACAAAGAACCTCCCTAAAATTATTTCGGAGGAACATAGTGGCTTCGTTCGGGGCAGAAACATCCAGGATAATATTATGCTGGCTTACGAATTGATTACCTGCGTAAAATTACCAACCAGGGGTGGTAACATTACAATAAAATTGGATATGGAGAAATCCTACGACAGGCTGGATTGGCAATTCATGATCTGGGTATTCAGAGCTTTCGGTTTTCGAAAACTTGGACCAACATTGTGTGGTGATCGATCAGTAACTCATAGTTCTCTACGGTTATCAACGGGCAAGCCGAAGGTTTTTTCAAATCTAGTCGCGGGGTCAGGCAAGGAGACCCATTATCCTCCACCATCTTCATTATTGCGAAGGAAACCTTGAGTAGGAATCTGAACAATCTGACCAGTGCCCCGAACCTCCACCAGTTTCATATGGCTAGCGGTTGTCCTATCATCACTCATATGGCATACGCTGAGACATCCTCATTTTCTCCTCTAGAGATGTCGGGTCGGTGGAAGTGGTTCACAACACGCTGCAAAGATACGCTAGTTGCTCCGGCCAGAAGTTCAATCCTGCCAAGAGTGTTATATACGCCCACCACAAAATCAACAGTGAACACGTCGCTACCCTCTCCAATATTACTTTTTTTTCCGTCGCGTATCCTCCATTCCACTACCTCGGGTGCCCCTTGTGTACGATAGATCTAACACAAGCATTTTCGACGAGTTGGTAAACAGAATTAGGAAAAAGTTAGAAGGGTGGCATAACGCTACCTTATCCCCTGGAGTGAAGATGATTCTGATCAAACATGTGCTTTTGTCCATCCCCATCTACACCCTTGCCGCATGCTCTCCTTCTAAAAAGGTTCTCACTTCGATTGAAAGCATCTTCAATGATTTCTTCTAGGGTCACAACGGCGGTCTAGACAAGCATCATTGGACAAGCTGGGATACCATGGCCACCCCCACTGACGATGGGGGTCTGGGATTTTTGAAGCTGTCACACATAGTGGTCGCCTTCTCGATGAAGCTGTGGTGGAAGCTCCGTCCCAGCCAGAACTTATGGGCTAGATACATGAAGGCCAGGTACTACAGACACATTCATCCGACGCTAGCCATCTCTAACAGCAGATCCTCCGTGGCTTGGTGTCGCATCCTTCACGGGCACACCCTGGCTGAACCTGTGATCTGCCTCCAGTTAGGTTCAGGCGAATCCTCGATCTTTCGCGAACATTGGTTCGACAACGACTTGCTTCCCAGCCTCCCGGTGGCCTCGAAAAATAGCAAGATTAGCGACATGTGGGATTCTACTGGTAATGATTGGAACTGGAGCAGGATCCGTGATTAGGTCGGAGTCGAGGCTACAGATCGCATCCGCAGTTTTGGGCTGAGGATAGGCGACGAGTCGGACGTGCTGAGATGGTTGACTGTGGCAAACGGCTCCTTCTTAGTATCTTCCGCCAAAAGAGCGGTCCGCAGCTACGGCGCTCCTAACCCCATCATTGGCCCCTTTTGGCAGTCTTATATCCCCAAAAAATGTTCTTTCCTGCGTTGGAGAGCTATCTACAAGAAACTGCCCACTGACGACATTCTTATCACCATCGGAATCAGTTTACCATCCGCGTGCACTTGCTGCTCGGAGTGGCAGCCGAAACGATTGATCACATTTTTCGCCACGGGGCCTTAGCCGCCAGCGTTTGGAACGTTCTGTCCCAACGTTGCAGACAGGCTCATGGTGGAGGGAGCTTCAATGATCTTATTATTGGTCCATTCCATGGTCACATCCGATTTCGATAATCAACATACACTTAAGTCAATACACAAAATATAGAAAATGCTGCTAATCATTTCAGGATACATGAAATCAAATTCAATGGACGATGTACTGCATCAAACAAAGCGTCAACATCATCAAATCTTCAGAAGACTCATTTCTCATTTTATTCTGTATTTTATATTTTATTGAGTCTAGGATTTATTTTGTAAAATCAGTTTTGGTAATACTGGCTTAGGGTTAAAACTGTCCACATTCCAAAAGCCTACCTATTTACCATTCGTATTTTATTTACAAAACATTTCAAAAACATTTTTTGAAAATAGCCTTTACAAATGATTTTACAAATAACCGAAAATATATTTTTAAAAACTGTTTTAACAAATGATTTTCAAATATCTCCTGACAGAACTTGTAACCGAGTTCGGCCCGAGTTCGGTCCGAACTCTGACCGAGTTCGGTCAAAAATGATTCAAACTTCTGTTGCCTCCAAATCAGCGAGCAACGTCTCTTTGCGAGATATTTGCATCCGAACTCTATCCGAACTCTGCCCGAGTTCGGTTTGAGAAAACACCTTTAAATAGAGAAGAACTTTTCATTTCAAATCATTCATTCATTCTTCATTCTCTCTTCTCTACTACTCAAGTGTTTTCAAATGATCTAAGACTTTCAAATCATACCTATACATCTCTTAGCCAAAAGCCAGTACTATCCGAGTTGATTTAGAATCTTTTGGTGTTTCAAGAGTTGTAAAGAGGTCGTTCCATGTTCAACAACTTTTCCTGTTGTGGAGCTGGTCGTGCGCTCGTCACCAAGCACGGTGTGTGTTGTGGAGCTGGTCGTGCGCTCGTCACCAAGCATGGTGTTGTAAGAGACTGCAAGCTCTCAGTTAAAGCTTGTGCCATAGTGGATTAACATCGAGCAAGAGTACTCGAGACTGGATTAGTCCTCTCAGAGGGATACCAGTATATATCGCTGTGTCACTGAGTTTGAATTCTCTATCTTTATTTACTGTCTCTTATATCTCTGCCATAGTTTAATTTTTAATTGGTGATTATTTTCTTTTGCACACACACACTCTATTCACCCCCCCTCTAAAGGTGCTCAACGGTCCTACAATTGGTATCAGAGCTGGTTTTATTCTTATATAACATACCTTAGAGAGTATATATATATGGCAGCCATGAAATCTATATTCAATGGTGAAGGGCAATCCACAAATAGACCTCCCCTATTTGATGGAACAAATTATATCTACTGGAAAACGCGAATGACTTTCTTTCTAAAGCCTCTCGACTTTGATCTTTGGTCAATAGTCATTGATGGTTATAAGAAACCAGCACCAACAGTGGTTGAAGGCCAGCTGGTGGAAAAGACCCATGATAAGTACACTAAAGCTAAAAAGACGAAAGCTAGCCTAGATGCTCGTGCCATCAATGCACTATTCTGTGCAATTGACAAAACCGAGTTCAACAGAGTTTCAACCTGTAAGACGTCTCACGAAATTTGGAAACTCCTTGAGGTAACCCATGAAGGGACTTCCCAAGTGAAGGAATCCAAAATTAGTAGACTGATACAGGAGTATGAATCTTTTAAGATGAAACCCGGTGAGTCAATTACACAGATGTTTACTCATTTCCTTGATATAACTAATCCTTTACAATCTCTTGGTAAGGATTACAGCAATAACGAGAAGATCAGAAAAGTGCTACGGGCTCTAACAAAGAACTGGAATCAAAAAGCCACAGCAATCATTGAAGGAAACGATCTCACCACTATGACTCTGGACACACTGATGGGCAAACTCATGACCCATGAACTCGACTTGCAAGATTTTGACGAAGCAACACCAAAGGAGAAATCTATTGCCTTTAAAGCTCAAGCAAGAAAATCAACATACAATGATTCCGATGAAGAATCGTCAAGTGGTGATGAACGAGCCCTACTTGTGAAGAACTTCAAAAAATATCTAAAGTTCACAAGCAGAAAGAAGAAAGATGTCCAAGAAAGCAACGAAGATGAAACTATATGCTTTGGATGCAAGAAGTCAGGGCATATGAAGAAGGACTGTCCAACCACCAAGAAAAGCAGTCCATACAATAGATCAAGATCAAGCAGAAAAGCAACATCTGGTCGAAAGTATGCCAACACAAGCATCTGGCACGAAAGCGATGCCAATGATACAGAAGAAGAAGACAGACCCTGCGGCAATGCAAATGTTTGTCTCATGGCATTTGATAAGGTATCATCTAACCCTTTGTTTGATGATTTCACTTTCGATGAATTAGAGAATGCCTTTAGCGAACTACTTGAAGATCACAAAACTGTGCTCGACAAGTATAAGCAATCTCGAAAAGAGATTAAGGCACACACAATCGAGATAGCTAGACTGTCCAATCTGATTGAAGATATTAAAGAGACATCTACTACCGGTAACACGGAAGAGATAGCCAAACTCAAGGTAGACTATCATGAGGCTATCCTCAATATTGAAAAGAAAGAAAGGGACTATGTCAAAGTACAAAAGCTTTATGATATAGAGAAGAAGATGCACTTAGTAACTGAACAAAGACTCCTAGATATGACTGCTAGATACGAAGAGTCTATTGCGATTTCTAAAAAGTTAGAAATCAAGTTAGGCAAACAGGCAATACCTGTGACACATTCTAAGATTAGTCCTAATGTTAAGCATACACCTAAAAGGACTAAACACAGGAAAGCACAGAAGAAACACGAACATCATCATGCTTTTACTTATAGGTTCTCCAAACAAAACAAGCTTGCAAACACAGTTTCTACCACTAAACTGACTTGCACATATTGTGGTACGCACGGACACATATCACAATATTGTCTTGCAATAAAGCTTGTTGACAACCATACTTTAGTTTGGAGACCTAATACTAATCTGAGTGGACCCTTCAGAAAATGGGTACCAAAGGATTCATCTACTTGTCTTGTAGGTGGACCCTCAACCCTCTCATGCTAGAAGCAAATGGATCCTCGATAGCGGATGTTCGCGACACATGACTGGTGATGCATCTTTATTCGCTACACTATCAATGAAGAAAGAAAGATACGTCTCCTTCGGAAATAACTTGAGAGGTGATATAATAGGTAATGGTACTGTAGATATTTCTTCTTATCCAATAATAAAGGATGTTTGTCTAGTAACTGAATTAAAACATAACCTATTGAGCATAAGTCATTTGGCAGATAATGGTTATGGTGTCAATTTTGTGAAAGATAAATGTATCATATATGATATGTCATCTGGTGATCCTGTATATAAAGGGATTAGAGAAGACAACATTTATGTTTTCTTTTTGGAGAATACTAATAATGCAGGAAGGTGCCTAGTAGCCAATCAAGATGAAAGCTGGCTATGGCACATGAGACTAGGACATGCAAACATGGATACTATCTCACGTCTAAATACAAAGAAGTTGGTAAGAGGACTCCCTGAAATTCCATTCAAGAGAGATATGGTATGTGCTGACTGCGAAAAGAACAAAGCACATAGGTCTACTTTTAAATCCATCAACGCTGTAAGTACTTCGAGACCTTTGCAGTTAATTCATATAGATTTATTTGGTCCTAGTAGAGTCGCTAGTCTTGGCGGTAAGCTCTACGCTTTTGTTATTGTTGATGATTTCTCTCGATTTACTTGGATTTATTTCTTATCAAACAAAAGTGATGCAATTTTTGAATTTCAGATATTTTACAAAAAGGTACAAAATAAAAAAGGCTTCATGATTACTCGTATCCGAAGTGATCATGGTGACGAATTCGAAAATTCTGATTTCAAAAAGTTTTGTGATGATAGTGGATATTACCACGAATTTTTTTGTCCTAGAACTCCCCAACAGAATGGCGTTGTGGAGCAAAAGAATCGTACTCTAAGCGAAATGGCTAGAGTCATGCTGAATCAGTATAATCTTTCTAAATATTTTTGGGCAGAAGCTGTTAGTACAGCCTGTCATGTTTTAAATAGGGTGTTAATTCGAACAATCTCGAAGAAAATACCATATGAGCTTTGGTTTGGAAGAATTCCAAACATTTCTTATTTTAAAGTTTTTGGTTGTCGCTATTTTATCCTGAACACCAAGGATAACTTGGGAAAGTTCGACTCCAAAGCAGATGACGGAATATTTCTCGGATATGCTGCTAAGAGTAAGGGATATAGAATTTTCAATAAAAGATCCATGATTGTTGAAGAGACTATTAATGTTACCTTTGATGAGTTAAATAGTCACAGATCTAGCGACAGTGATGATGAAGATACACATACAAAGACTAAGAAGAGTTCTGAGAAAGATCTGACCCAAGAGGCAAGGACTGATAAAAGTTCCGAAGATGCAGGAACTGAGAAGAGCCTTGTGAAAGATATGGCCCAAAGATTTGAATCATTAAGATTCAAGCCAGATCATCCAGAAACTCTCATTATAGGTGATGTATCCAAAGGTGTAAGTACACGTTCATCTCTTAAAGATTCTGAATTAGCAGCAAATGTAGCATTTATTTCAAAAATAGAACCTAAGAATATAGATGATGCTTTTACTGATGAGTTTTGGATTTATGCCATGCAAGAGGAACTTAATCAATTTGAGAGAAACCAAGTTTGGGAAGTTGTTCCTAAACCAATTGGTCAATCTATAATTGGTACCAAATGGGTGTTCCGAAATAAACTCAGTAAAGATGGACAAGTTCTACGCAACAAAGCACGTCTAGTGGCACAAGGTTATAATCAAGAATAAGGAATTGATTATGATGAGACCTATGCTCCTGTTGCTAGACTAGAAGCTATCTGCATGTTTTGTGCATTTGCATGTTTTAATAATTTTAAACTTTTTCAAATGGAAGTGAAAAACGCATTTTTAAATAGATTTTTGAAAGAAGAGGTTTTTGTGAAACAACCCCCTGGTTTTGAAGATTTTCAAAAACCTGATCACGTCTTCAAGCTTAAGAAAGCACTTTATGGACTCAAACAAGCACCTTGTGCTTGGTATGAACGCCTAAGCGCCTTCTTACTTGATAATGGATTTTCGAAAGGAAAGATTGATATTACTTTATTTATTAAATCCATGAATGATGATATTCTTCTAGTGCAAATTTATGTAGATGACATTATATTTGGTTCTACTAAAACTCTGTCAAGATTTTGCCAAGTGTATGCAGAGTGAATTTGAGATGAGTATGATGGGAGAGCTAAACTTCTTCCTAGGACTTCAAATCAAACAGCACTAGAACGTAACATTCATCAACCAAGCTAAATACACGAAGGACATACTGAAAAAGTACGACTTCGAGAATGTAAAGCCAATCGGGACGCCCATGGCTACATCTACAAAGCTTGATGCTGATGAAAGTGGTAAACCTGTCGATAAGCGTAAGTATCGGGGTATGATTGGTAGTTTATTATACTTAACTGCTAGTCGTCCTGATATTATGTTTAGCGTTTGCATTTGTGCACGTTATCAGGCAAACCCTAAGGAATCACATCTTAGTGCCGTTAAGCGTATCTTCCGATACCTTAAAGGAACTTCTACAGTTGGCTTATGGTATCCCAAAACCAAATCCTTTGACCTTATAGGTTACTCGGATGCAGATTTTGCTGGATACAAAGTGGACCGTAAAAGTACAAGTGGCACATGTCATTTCTTAGGAAAGGCCTTAGTCTCTTAGTTTAGCAAAAAAATAAAATTCAGTAGCATTATCAACAACTGAGGCTGAGTATATCGCCGCAGGACGTTGTTGTGCTCAGATTTTTGGATGAAGCAAACCTTAGAGGACTACAATCTGTACTACACTAATGTTCCTATTTATTGTGACAACACTAGTGCTATAAATCTGACTAAGAACCCTATTTGTCATTCACGCACAAAGCACATAGAAATTAGACATCATTTCCTTCGTGATCATCAATAACACGGGGATATCTGCCTAGAATTTATTGACACTGATCATCAACTAGCAGATATATTCACTAAACCATTGGCTGAAGACCGTTTTAACATTTTGAGGCGTGAGCTCGGCATTCTTGAATTCTCAGACTCATAATGTATATGGTAATTAAAATTGAATTTATGACTTGATACTTTATTTAACGAAAATTATTTTTGGGTACAAACTTAAAAAGGGTATGTCTGTCACAACGACTACGGTCGAAGTGAAGCGGTATTTAAGAGTTCCCCGGTGAACCTCCGTTAGCTGAAACAACCCCTACAGTTAACCCAAAAATAACAGTCGTTATTTAATATTACAGTCAAAGTTATTAAATTCTACTTTTAAACCTACCAGAATGCATTGACTGTCTCGGGAATGCAAGTGGCCGAACTCGGCCCAAACTCTGACCGAGTTCGGACCGAATTCGTACTGAGTTCGGTCGGCGATGTATTAATTCCAGAACCGAACAGCCGGCCCTAGTGCCTATAAAACCCATCTTTTCTTCCACTTTCTCCACACAACAACTCGTGGAAATCACTCCTCTCTTCCTAGAAGCTTCTCCTCCTCCATCCTAGCAAGGTTTCGAAGAGATCTAGTGGACGATCATCTTGTTCCTCCTTCCTTTTTCTTCAAAATGTACTTTCTCTCTATTTTCTCATGGCCCCCAAGCGTCACAGAGGAACCACTTCCCAAGGTGCCTCCTCTTCTTCTGAATACACCCCTGCTAGTCTATTCAGTCCAGTACGACCTAGAGATCCCGATAAATATGACTCTACTTTGTTCCCGGACAAATATTTTTCGGATCTCTGGTTCGACTCTTTATCTGGTCGTCGTATTTATACTGGAGCTTTTGTAAACTTTACTACTTTCTTTGAGTACGCTCCAACTTTTGACCAACTTGGATACCGAGATTTCTTTGAGGTACAAGAAAATATTTATGACAACGTCGTCCGTATATTTTACTGCAACCTGCAAGTAAAACCAAACGGAAATTTCTATTCTTGCGTTGCTGGACAAGAATTGGAATTTAGTGCCACCGACATCAGTGAATTCTTCCATATTCCTGATCTTGGTGATGCCTTGGTTGATATCTATCATATTCAATTCCCTGCTGATGTCACTCTTGCTTCCTTCAGGAAACTAATCTGTCATCCTAACCCTGTTCCCCGTAGAATTTTTGCCAAAAATTTGAACCAAACCTTTTTATGAACTTCATCGTATGGTTTTCTCCGTCCTTCTTCCAAAGAAAGGTTCTACTGATGAAGTAACCTTTATGGAACTATCTGCTTTGTATCATATTCACTTTGGCATCCCATTCTCTATTCCCAAAACTGTGATGTCCTGGATGCTTAACTACAGAAATGCAGGTAGGAATCTAGTATATCCAATGCACTTAGCTTCTATCTTTCGACGTTTCGAGATTGATCTTGAGACGTGTGCCATCTCCTCCACTCCTGTCGAGCTGACTAGATCTCATCGATTTCTTGCTCCACCTCTGCCTCCTGGAGCTCATCCTGCTCCAGCTGCTGATGTTGAGGTCCCTCCTGCTAATGCTCCTCCTGTTCCGGCCCCTGTTCCAGGATTTGATCAGACGTTCTATCAGCGCTTTGGTGATTTTGTTGCTGTCTCTACGAAACGTCATCTGGATTCGGAGTTCCGGCACATTTCTCAGGCCCAGGTGCTGAGGAATGGCATTGCTGACCTCCACTACATCCTGGCTCATGATCCTGTCTATCCAATCACCATCTTACCTCACCCTACCTTTCCGGGTCCTTGATTTACTGATGAGGCTTCCTTTCAGTATTTCGATCCGACTACAGCCTACTTTCCTCATGAGGCTCCTGGTGCGGACAATCTCACGATGTGACGTGGATTCAGCTATGGGCTAGTAGACATTTGTTAGATGATGATCAGTTGATGTAATTTTTTTTTTCATGTCTAAACTGATTAGTTAGACATTTTCAGTTGTACTTTTGGATTATTAGTGAAAATTTTCAAGACTGTTTCAGTTTATTATGAGCCATTTCTTTCTATATTAGTTGTTTCCATATGTCTTATGCTGTGATTATGACTTTTTGCTTCACTTTGTCTTGTGTTTGTCTATTGTTGGCTTCACATATTACGGGGGAGCCAAGTCATTTTACTACTTGACAAAGGGGGAGAAAAAGAGTACAATACCAAAAAGCAAATACAATGCAAAGCATATACAAATCCAAAATCAAAACATCTCATTTTTTCAGGTACTTTGTATTTTGTTCTATTTCATATAAATATATTTTGGTATAGACTCAAGTTTGTCAATTATCAAAATGGGGAAGATTGTTGGCCCATTCCATGGTCACACTCGATTTCGATAATCAACGTACACTTAAGTCAATACACAAAATATAGAAAATGCTGCTAATCATTTCAGGATACATGAAATCAAATTCAACGGACGATGTACTGCATCAAACAAAGCGTCAACATCATCAAATCTTCAGAAGACTCATTTCTCATTTTATTATGTATTTTATATTTTATTGAGTCTAGAATTTATTTTGTAAAATCAGTTTTGGTAATACTGGCTTAGGGTTAAAACTGTCCACATTCCAAAAGCCTACCTATTTACCATTCGTATTTCATTTACAAAACATTTCAAAAATATATTTTGAAAATAGCCTTTACAAATGATTTTACAAATAACCAAAAACATATTTTTGAAAACTGTTTTACAAATGATTTTCAAATATCTCCTGACAGAACTTGTAACCGAGTTCGGCCCGAGTTCGGTCCGAACTCTAACCGAGTTCGGTCAAAAATGATTCAAACTTCTGTTGCCTCCAAATCAGCGAGCAACGTCTCTTTGCGAGATATTTGCATCCGAACTCTGCCCGAACTTTGCCCGAGTTCGGTTCGAGAAAACACCTATAAATAGAGAAGAACTTTTCATTTCAAATCATTCATTCATTCTTCATTCTCTCTTCTCTACTACTCAAGTGTTTTCAAACGATCTAAGACTTTCAAATCATACCTATACATCTCTTAGCCAAAAGCCAGTACTATCAGAGTTGATTTAGAATCTTTTGGTGTTTTAAGAGTTGTAAAGAGGTCGTTCCAAGTTCAACAACTTTTCCTGTTGTGGAGCTGGTCGTGCGCTCGTCACCAAGCACGATGTGTGTTGTGGAGCTGGTCGTGCGCTCGTCACCAAGCACGGTGTTGTAAGAGACTGCAAGCTCTCAGTTAAAGCTTGTGCAATAGTAGATTAACATCGAGCAAGGGTACTCGAGACTGGATTAGTCCTCTCAGAGGGATACCAGTATATATCGCTGTGTCACTGAGTTTGAATTCACTATCTTTATTTACTGTCTCTTATATCTCTGCCATAGTTTAATTTTTAATTGGTGATTATTTTCCACTGCACACACACACTCTATTCACCCCCCCTCTAGAGGTGCTCAACGGTCCTACACTTATGACATCCTGGGCCAACGCTTCTCATGGCCACCAGATCGTCGTAGCAGCCGCCACATGGGTTATTTGGAAAAACTGCAACAAAGCTAGATATGAAGGCCAACAGTACTCTGCCGATCAGTTCATTTGGGAGATCCTCCGGCAGAGCCCCAAGATCCGAAACCATTGCTCCCACGGCCAAACGGACTTTTGGCAGGCTCTGCTCCTCTGACCATATCAGGAGGTCCCACCCCACTTTTTTATTTTTCTTCTTGGTTTTGATTGTATACTTGTATAGGCTTCGTCATTTTGTGCCTATTGGGTATACTTGTAAAGGCTTCGGCATTTTGCGCCTTTATTAATAATATGGAGGTGTTCCGATAATATATATACATATATATATATATATAACAAAATATATATATATATATATATATATATATATATATATATATATATATATATATATATATATATACCCTCCTTAGATTTACCTCGTTAGCAAAATAAAATCTTTTAGAAAACTTAAGCAGTCTGCACCTCCTTACATTGCCCGTGTGAGCAAAAATGTCTATACCGTCTATTAGCCGTTAGAAATGACCATTAATGGTATTTTTTTTATTAGGAAAAAAAAACCTAAACTACCCTTTCCCCTTCCCTACCCCCCCTACACACACACACACACACTAGTCCCCTCCCATTCCAACCACCGGCCAGCCCCTCCACCGGCAAGCCCCGCCTCCTGACCCGCCTCCCCTCCTCCCTCCGCCAGCCCGCCCCCGACCCGTCCCTCCCTCCTCCCTCCGCCGGCCAGTCCCCGACCCCCGAACACCCCCCCTCCCTCCGCTGGCTAGTCCCTCCGTCGGCCAGCTCTCGCCCCTCGACCCACCACCGGAGAGAGGGGGGAGGGGAGGGACAAAATCGTCTTTTTAGACGATTTTTAACAGTTGTTAACAGCGGAGGGTTGAATTGAACAAAAATATAAAAAGCAGGGTTCCTTTCAAACTATGAGTCTTTAATTACATTTTCGTCACATCTAAGGAGGGTTTAAATGCACTTTATCCTATATATTTTTTCATATATATATATATATGTGTGTGTGTGTGTAAGCCCTAGAATGAGTAGTAACAGTGGCTCTCTTGGTCCTGAGTCGCAGTTAAAGGCTTCGTATTTTGATATCGTTGACGGTGGATCTGCTTCAGGATGGACTTTAGTGCAACGTTCAAAGTGGTGTGGTAATAGAGGTTCTACTCGCCTAATAACTGGGGTAGAGACGTATGAAGAGAAAAAGCAACAAAATTCGGGTGCTATTCATGGGGAAATAATGCAGGGACGGGACATCAAGGTCATGTGCAACAAAGTATCAGTGAAGGTCAGAGGGGCGTTGGGTCCTTGTATTGGAGAAATGTAGGCCTTTTACCTTGACTTCTGTATCTAGAGTCGGGGTTCACCCGGGTGTTGCGGCAAAAGAGATCATCCATAATGATGCAATCTCTTTCGAGATATCTATGCCAAGAACCTGGGTGAACGTCTGTTCCCGAGCACCTGTGACCTAGGATGGAGAAGGTATATATAGGAAAGTCGTTCCTTCGATCATCCAGGGTAAGGAGGATGCGGTGATCTCGAAGGCTGACATGGAGTCTTCCACTATGCAGTAGTGAATGTCGACTATTGTCTGTGTCTTTGGTGATAGGTCATCGTACCTAGCCATCTTAAGCTTTGTACGTCAGGTATGGCATCCATCTAGCAGAACAACCATTTATTGGAGAGAAGTGGATACTTTTTTATTTATAAAATTTTCTGAAGAGGAAGATCTTAAGCCTGTTGGCTGGGGGACCTTTGTCACTAGATGGGCGGTTGATTATGGTCAAGAGGTGGTCTCCTTCAACATCCATGGAAAATGGACCTAATGGGTACAGCCCTAGTGTGGATCCTATTTCATGACTTCCTCTACATTATGGAATGCTGATGCATTTAGCAAGCTTACTAGCTTGGTTGGTGTACCTGTAAGATTGGACTCGGCCATTACCCGTAGATAGTTTCTGTCATTTGCTCGAGTTCTGGTTGATATATATCACAACATGTCATGAATTACCTAAGACGGTGCATGTGTTGCTTCCAGATGGCTTGTTGTTTTATCAACCTGTCTTCTATGAGTGGACACACCCCATGTGTATGACTTGCTGTTGTATTGGTCATACAGAAAGGACTGCCCAGATGCTTCTGGCGAACATCTAGAGTGGAAGTTCAAAAAGTTTTACAATAAGTACTAGAGAAGCCTAAAGATCTAGAGGAGATTGCTTATAATTAGTTCATTTTCCTAAGACTGCCTTACCTTGCGCTGAGAATCATGCTGATCATGGTGGAAATGACAGTCCATGTGAGGGTGGTCCGAGCTGAGAAAATTCAAATCGTCCATTCGCCTAAGGTGGGCAACATAGACGTGGATCCTAGCGATGCACTATCTGCAGGAGCTTCCTACCTTTCATCCAGGAGGGTAGTGCCTCTGCTCCATGCCGAAGACACTTCCTCGAGGCACGGAGGTGGCATGGAAAAGTTGGATCAATTTGGAAGCATAGACGCTGCAAATCCACTATCCTAGAGGAAGACCTTATGAGTGATACAATTGAAGAGTTGACCCAGGAGAATGAAAGCTGGCTATGTCTGATGCAACAATAGATAACTCCCTAGTGTATGAGCACGAAGGAAAATTCAAAAGAAATTGGAAGGGATCTGAGTGAGTGCCCGTAGTAGCAAAATTGGCATGTTTGTAAGAGTTCTAATATGGAGGGGTTGAAGTTGGGTTTGTAAGTGTTCTTGCTTATAGGTAAACTAACTCATGTAATCTATTTTTTGAAAATTATATATATATATATATATATATATATATATATATATATAATTTTCAAAAAAAAAAAAAAAATATATATATATATATATGGAAAATTCTACAATACATCCGCTGGAAATGGATGTATCGATACATCCGAAATCTGGACCATTGGATGTTAATCCAACGGTCCAGATTTAATTCAGATAAAATAATACAGGAGACATCATTTAATGCTGATTTAGACTTTTGACCTGTTGCTAACTTACTTTAGCAGGTCATTCTTCACTTTAATTTTTTCAATGAACACCCTAAATTAACTCATATTTACTCTCTCAAAAGTCCATCCAATTTAATCTGAACTTTTTTTTTTTTGATTACAGGCCATGGTAGTCGTGGTGGTGCTGGTGGTGGTGGAAAGAGAAATGGAGATGAAGAAGGAAATAAGAAACGGTTCGGATCGCGTCGAACGTCGTCGAGCACCCCTAGAACAACAAGGAGTACCAGCTGCGCCGAGAAGAATCGGTCCGCTTCGCGTCGGACGTCGTCGATGCCTCCTCGAACAAGGAGAAGTACCAGCAGCGCCGCTCTAATTTTACTGCTCATGCCATTGTCTGAAATCTTATTTTTCATCTAATAATTTTATATTTTGTTAATAAAGCTACATGTCACTGTGGTGGTGGTGAACTGAGGAAACCTGCTTCTGAGGTCGGGCGGATTATTTTTTAACTTTTCTAAAGATAATATTTTCGAGGAGAATATTTTTTGGACAGAGAATGGCCATTCTCTTTGCTTTTAACACGGAGAATGGCCATTCTCTTTGCTTTTAATACGGCGAATGGACGGAGAATGGCACATTTAGGACGGAGAATACGGCGAATGGCCATTCTCTTTGCTTTTAATATGGCGAATGGACGGTGAATACGACGAATGGACGGAGAATGGCCATTCTCTTTGCTTTTAATATGGCGAATGGACGGTGAATACGGTGAATGGACGGAGAATGGCCATTCTCTTTGCTTTTAATACGGCGAATGGACGGAGAATGGTACATTTATGACGGAGAATGGATGGAGAATACGGCGAATGGCCATTCTCTTTGCTTTTAATACGGCGAATGGACGGTGAATACGGCGAATGGACGGAGAATGGCCATTCTCTTTGCCTTTAACACGGAGAATGGCCATTCTCTTTGCTTTTAATACGGCGAATGGACGGAGAATGGTACATTTAGGACGGAGAATGGTACATTTAGGAAGCCGACAAAAGCTCGTTCTCTCAAATCTCTTCTTTGTGTAAATTAAATCCAAGGAGGACACAATCCCTAATTTTAGTTATTGCTTAGCAGAGTCTGCTTAGTTGTTGTAAAATTGTGGTGTTGCTTCTGTGACACTTTCATCTTTAATCTCATATTTTCTATGAATATGTGTTCTGTTTGATTTTGATTTAGTAATCTTTCCGTAATTAGTTTTTTTGTTTCATCTAACAATTTAATATTTTTGTTATAAATCTACAGGGCATGGTGGTGGTGGAAGGAGAAACGGATATGAAGAAGAAAAGAAGAAGAAGTTCCGGTTCGCGGCGGACTTCGTCGAGTTCCTCAATCAAGCGGAATTAAACCTCTTATAGAGTTCCTTAATTGAAGTTGATCACGATAACATTTTATAATTTTCAAACGGATAGTAGAATCTTTCTCGAGCCCTCCTCAATCAAACGGCTAGTAGAATCTTCCTCGAGCCCTCCTTAATCAAACGGCTAGTAGATTGTTTGCTAGTCTCGAAATTTATTTGTCTTTCCATCTTCCTCACTTTTTGTACTTCTCTCTTGCTATATATACAGTAGTTTTCTTGTTTCATAGTACTATTATTCATTCTGAAATACATAGAATAGTTTTCTAAAATATAATAGTTTTCTTGTTCTCAAGATGTCTACTCGTGTGGGGGAAAATGTAGAAGACGTAGAAGATTGGATGCCAAATCCAAATGAAACCTTCATTCCGCATTTCTTGCGCAAGATTGAAGAACATCTGTCGACGATTTCAGCTGATGTTGCAAAGATAAAAATTGAACAAATGAAGTTATCTCGACGTTTGGAGAAGATTGAAGAATCTCCAGCTTTGAAGGAGGCATCTTCATCTGGAGCATTTAATAATGTGAAGGTGGTTTCCGTTGTATCTTCTTCCGAAGAGGAGGACGTGGAGCTACAGTCTCGTAGTAAAGCATTGGACCGATTTCTCGCATTGGACGCTATAGAAGAAGAAGAAACTGACTTTAGCAGTCCTTCTAAAAGAATGCGTAGAAATTTACATCCGGTCACACCATCCAAAAATTTAATAAGGGGTTCAACCTCGAAGCCTAGCAATTGTACTAGTATTTCTTCGAGATATTACGACTATATTTTTGCAGATGATAGACCTGACGAGTAAGTAATATGAGTTTTGATTTAATTCCAACAGTTTTTTTCTCCTAATTTATTCGTTTCTTTTCTTAGAGAAATAATATCATCTTGCAACAAAGTCTATGTGTCTCGGTGGGAGATGAAGACCTTAGCTCCTTTAACGAAAATTACCATTGGGGTATGTATAGATAGTATATTTCTTCTTAGATGCCATCTATGTTTACTTCGATTCCATCGCTGACATTTTTAATAATTTATTCAGATTGTAGGTTTTGTCTCTGCTCTTCTCACCGCGGAGGAACGGAAAAGAACCTCCAATAAAGCTAATGTATGGTTTTTACCAATAAGGATGTCGGTGAGTGAGCATTTTATTCTTCAATGCATATGCATTAACAATTTTCCTCGTTTGTTTGTCCTTCGTAATGTATTAATTGATGTGTATGTAGAAAGCCACGTTACCTCCATCCGTCAAAAAGCCTCATGAATTATGGAAGAAGTTTAAATATTTTCAGGATTACATGGGATCTTTAAGCACTTGTAAAGAGGTATTAATGTATTTATGTTTAATTATTAATCCTAATTTTTTGAAAATTTACTAATTTGTTTTACCTAATTATCCTGATTCAGATATACATACCCATTCATTTGGGCGAACACTATACTCTTGCAAGAGTTCTGGTTAAAAAAAGGACTGTTGAAATTTGGGACTCACTTGCATCTAAAGATGATCCGATTCAAAGCAGAACAGTTATAAAAGAAATAGTAAGCTCATATTCATTAATTTTTATGAATTGGGTACAAGATACGCGGTATACTAATACATATTGTATTCTGGTAATTGTAGCTTTCAAATTTGGATATCTTTCTCAAAGAAGAGATTTTGAAGATGAGAGATGCTAGGTTCAGCTTTTCTACTTTTGCAATAAAACGTCCTTCTTATGTTCCCCGCCAAGGCAATTTAGTTGATTGTGGAATTTTTGTAATTGCATTCATGAAAGACCGATGTAGCCTGGACTACCGTTCTATCGATGTAAGTATGAAAATATGTCATCAAAAACTTCAACTTTTTAGAGCAATATTTTTGATATTATGTTTGTTATATGCAGTTTGATGCGGAAAAGGAAAGACGCAAAGTTGTTGAATGGATTACAACTTCAGAGCACAATGAAGAGCTAAAAAAGAAGTCCAATCTGATTGAATATGGAAGACGATGATTTTTTTTTCTTCTTTTATATCTAATGTATGGAAACCCCTAATGTAATATGTTCATTTGTTTTGTTGAGTTGTAATGACATTTTTGCCAAACGGCTTCAATTCTTTTTGATTAAGCAGAATCATTTCTGTCCTTCAAATTAATATAATTAAGCAGAAATGAGTCTTTTGCCCTTCCATCGAATGACATTTTTGCCCTTCTAATTAATTCAAAATACCCCCAAACCCTTTTATTAAAAAAAGAAAAGGAAAAAAGAAAACCGTTTCGGAGCTTCCTCTTCTTCCATAATCCACTCTGTACTCAAACCTAGGTCATTCTCCTCCAAAATCTTCAAACCTTCCTCCCCATTCGCAATATTCACACCATGTCAGCATCAGCGGCAGAATCATCACCGGCAGCATCAGCAATTAGAGAAGATGCACCAGTTACAGAAAATCAAAAAGCGATAGACGGAGAACAACGAAAATCCTATTCTAAGAAAGTTGCACAAAGGAAAAAGAAAAAAGCTGCTAAACAAAAAGAAGTGCAAGAAGAAGTGCAAACAGAAGGTATAACTTTGATTTTATGTTCGCAAATTCTGTATATATTACAAGAAAAATGACATTCTCCGTCATAAAACGCATTTGAATGTTAAATTCTATTCGCCGTTTAAGGATTCAACTTGAAACGGAGAATGCCGTTCCCAGTGTTAAAACCCATAAGAATGGCCATTCTCCGACCTAATTTTTGTTTTTTTTTGTTTTGCAGAAAGAAAATCTGTCAGGAATAAGGATTCAAGACTTTTTCGTTCTACCTTCAAGCCAATGCTAAATCTTATGGAGGAGGTCAATCGAGATGTTGGCCGTTTACCTGAGCCAGTTATTGGTTCCTTGAAGAATACCAGTTTCTGGAATTTTGTCGAGATTTTCTACCAAAACAGAGTCCACGTCTCCGAAGTGGCGAAGGTAACGGAAGGGCTTGAGAATTTAATTGCAAGTTACACAGAAGAAGAAGATGGCGTCGGGTGCTTTGAATTGAGCACCACTGTTAAAATCGCGCCAAGCGTCAAGGATATGGCAGTCATATTCGGTCTACCGCTGAATGAAGAAAGCGTTGATGATGTTTCTTACAGAAGATTGATAAAGGAAAAACAACAGTAGCCTACACCACCAGCATCATTGAACCTGTGTAGAGATCATTTCACAAGATTGCTGGCTAATACTAAGGGCAAACACTCAGAAGTCACGAATAAGGAAGTGAGAGACAAGTTCTTTGAAATGTTACGACGGCTTCGTGGCGGAGATAACGCTGTTAATCCAGATGATTTGGCCAAGCTAATAATCTTCCACTTGTGCCAAACAGTATTCTTCACAAAGTCTGGCGGTTCAAATTTGCCGTACAGATTCTTGGCCTTGGTAGACAGTGTGGACGTCATCAACAGTATATGCTGGCCAAGGTTAATCCTGGCATATGTAATGGATAGCATAAAGAGGAGTAGAAGCAAAACTGAACAGGGGGATTACTCAATGGATTTATAAAAATTGGAAGGTTGCACATATACTTCCTCTATTGGTTTGCAGAACATAGTAAATTTGTGGAAAGGAAGTTCGCCCCAATTCCTGATTAGCCAAGATTTTTCACATGGAATGGGTACAAAATCTCAAACTTCCTCAAGGCCGAATATCACAACAAAATGAGATCTAAGATGATATTGGAAGATCTGGTTACACCTGTTGGGGAAGAAGAAGGGCACAAAGAAGATGAGCCACCTATAGAAGAAGTTGAAAAAGAGGGAGAGGAAGAACACCAAGAAGCAGGTGGGGATAATTTTGATGAACAACGAATACCACAGCATCATGAAATGGGCGCTGTGATGGACGACTCAACAAAGGAATTGGAGGTTTTGAGAAGACATCATTCTGATATTCTTGCGCAGAATAAAGAACTCAAAGAAAAGTTGAAAGAGATGGAGGCACAAGGAGCGCAGTTACGTGCAGCCAACTTTGAGAACGAGAAACTCAAAAAAAAGCTGAAAGAGCTCGAGGCAGAAGAAGAGCAACAACGTGCAGTCAACGTTATGATGGAGGGCTCTGTACATGAACTGGAGGATTTGAGAAGACATCATTCTGATATTCTTGCGCAGAATGAAGAACTCAAAGAAAATTTAAAAGAGATGGAGGCACAAGGAGCGCAGTTACGTGTAACCAACCTTGAGAACGAGAACTCAAAGAAAAGCTGAAAGAGCTCGAGGCACAAGAAGAACAACAACGTGCAGTCAACGTTGTGATGGAGGGCTCTGTGCATGAACTGGAGGATTTGAGAAAGCAAAATTCTGTTCTTAAATCAGATCTACATGCATAAGGTAAAATCTTTTTATTTCAAATTTCTGATTTGTAATCTTCCAGGAGAATGACTATTCTCCGTGTTATTTGAAACGGATAATTGATATTCCCTATCATTTCGATACTGGAAAGGTTATTCTCTGTGTAATTCCAAACGGAGAATTCTATTCTCCGTATTATATTACACGGAGAATGTCATTCTTCGTGTTAGGTGCACATCATACATTTCATTGTTGTTTGTTTTATTTCAGTGCGAACAACCAAACAACTCAGAGAAACAAATGAAAGGATCGTTGAGGAGAAAAGGGAGCTTCAAAATAAAGTTGAATCGTTTAATATTGAAGCCAATAAAAAGGATGGGAAAATTAAAGATCTCGAAGCCATGGTTGTAGTACTTCAGAGTGAGGAGTTTCAAGCAGCTGCTGAACTTGCTGCTCCAAGAGAAGTCAGAAGAAGAGGAGGATCGGGGGGAAAGAGGTTAATAAAAAGCAATACAGTTGGAGAGGCTAATAAAAAGCGGAAGGTTAATGCCGCTCCGAAATCCCGAGAAGACGCCAAAATGGCTGAATTAAAAAAGAACCAAGTCATTCTAAGGGAATGCGATGAACTCTTACTTTGAAAATATGCGGATGAAGAGCTGAAGAAACAATACATCGACGTCGTAATTCCCAGAAAGAATTCTCCAAAGTATGTATTCTGAACCCTTTTTCGTTCGTTTTTTCTAGACTTTTTTCACAATTATGTAATGAGAATCTATCTTTATTAATTTAATCTAAACTAAATTTATGTGCAGTGATATGATATACGAATTTTATCTGAAAAAGCGTGAAAATGGAGTTTCAGTCCAGCTGTCGGCAGTAGACATGCAAGACATACTCAACTATGACGACATGGAGGCTGGCATACTGGACATAATAATAAGGAAGCTGAGAGAAATTCAAGGCAGTAAAAGGTGTGCCCCGTCTAGTTCGAAGGAGGTGCCATTGATCCAGAAAAAAAAGCCGGCGTCCCAATCACATAAGTGGTCTGCATTCATGACGGCCCACACATTGGTAAGAATTCAAACAGAAAAATCCATATTCATGTGTAAACCGATGAAAAATGACAGAAAAAAATTACTCATGATATTGTGTATTGTTTTGGGAAACAGACCATCGTTCAACGTACCAGAACAAAACGCAAAACCCGGCGCCTTTGAAGACATCCAAACAGATTTAGTAGACTTCGTCATGGGTTTGGAGGACGACATAGAGTTGCTATTCATCCCACTCTTTAATACATACATCAAACACTATACTCTGCTCACATTCAACTTTATCTCCTACGACTGGACACACTACAATCCTTGAGACAAACACTCGAACGTGCAAGGTGGATGCAAATTAATGAAGAAAACCTTAGAGCCTATCGTCAGGAGAAAGTTTATATGATGAGGGAGAGATGCCCGCGAAGAAGGAGTAAGAGCAAGTGCTGAATTGTTCTCTAAATTGCCCACAACAACGGCACCCAACTGCCTCTTGTCACGGCGTATTAATGATATGTTGACGACTCCTCCCTTCGAAATACCGGGAGGAATGATAATGAAACTCACCAGAAGATTACAAGATGAGGTTGTCATGGCTAAGGAGTTGCTTTCAAGCAATATGTAAAACGAACCTACAATGACATTGTAAACAACAATGTATTATGATGTAATTGGGCAGAAACTTCTGTCTTTTATAAGCTCTGCTTTTATATATAATTATTTTTGAATTACATTTACATTGTCAAACCACGAAAAATTTGACTTTATTTACATAAACAACTCGAACTCATGCGCCAAAGGGCAGTCATTTTT
>JANAVB010012199.1:4751273-4824602 GCA_029216955.1 Iris pallida | reverse complement strand
ATCAAAAACTTCAACTTTTTAGAGCAATATTTTGATATTATGTTTTTGTTATATGCAGTTGATGGCGGAAAAGGAAACGCAAAGTTGTTGAATGGATTACAACTTCAGAGCACAATGAAGAGCTAAAAAAGAATCCAATCTGATTGAATAGGAAGACGATTTTTTTTTCTTCTTTTATATCTAATGTATGGAAACCCCTAATGTAATTGTTCATTTGTTTTGTTGAGTTGTAATGACATTTTTGCCAAACGGCTTCAATTCTTTTTGATTAACAGAATCATTTCTGTCCTTCAAATTAATATATTAAGCAGAAATGAGTCTTTTGCCCTTCCATCGAATGACATTTTTTGCCCTTCTAATTAATTCAAAATACCCCCAAACCCTTTTATTAAAAAAGAAAAGGAAAAAAGAAAACCGTTTCGGAGCTTCCTCTTCTTCCATAATCCACTCTGTACTCAAACCTAGGTCATTCTCTCCTCCAAATCTTCAAACCTTCCTCCCCATTCGCAATATTCACACCATGTCAGCATCAGCGCAGAATCATCACCGGCAGCATCAGCAATTAGAGAAGATGCACCAGTTACAGAAATCAAAAAGCGATAGACGGAGAACAACGAAAATCCTATTCTAAGAAAGTTGCACAAAGGAAAAGAAAAAAGCTGCTAAACAAAAAGAAGTGCAAGAAGAAGTGCAAACAGAAGGTATAACTTTGATTTTATGTTCGCAAATTCTGTATATATTACAAGAAAAATGACATTCTCCGTCATAAAACGCATTTGAATGTTAAATTCTATTCGCCGTTTAAGGATTCAAACTTGAAACGGAGAATGCCGTTCCCAGTGTTAAAACCCATAAGAATGGCCATTCTCCGACCTAATTTTTTGTTTTTTTTTGTTTTGCAGAAAGAAAATCTGTCAGGAATAAGGATTCAAGACTTTTTCGTTCTACCTTCAAGCCAATGCTAAATCTTATGGAGGAGGTCAATCGAGATGTTGGCCGTTTACCTGAGCCAGTTATTGGTTCCTTGAAGAATACCAGTTTCTGGAATTTTGTCGAGATTTTCTACCAAAACAGAGTCCACGTCTCCGAAGTGGCGAAGGTAACGGAAGGGCTTGAGAATTTAATTGCAAGTTACACAGAAGAAGAAGATGGCGTCGGGTGCTTTGAATTGAGCACCACTGTTAAAATCGCGCCAAGCGTCAAGGATATGGCAGTCATATTCGGTCTACCGCTGAATGAAGAAAGCGTTGATGATGTTTCTTACAGAAGATTGATAAAGGAAAAACAACAGTAGCCTACACCACCAGCATCATTGAACCTGTGTAGAGATCATTTCACAAGATTGCTGGCTAATACTAAGGGCAAACACTCAGAAGTCACGAATAAGGAAGTGAGAGACAAGTTCTTTGAAATGTTACGACGGCTTCGTGGCGGAGATAACGCTGTTAATCCAGATGATTTGGCCAAGCTAATAATCTTCCACTTGTGCCAAACAGTATTCTTCACAAAGTCTGGCGGTTCAAATTTGCCGTACAGATTCTTGGCCTTGGTAGACAGTGTGGACGTCATCAACAGTATATGCTGGCCAAGGTTAATCCTGGCATATGTAATGGATAGCATAAAGAGGAGTAGAAGCAAAACTGAACAGGGGGATTACTCAATGGATTTATAAAAATTGGAAGGTTGCACAATATACTTCCTCTATTGGTTTGCAGAACATAGTAAATTTGTGGAAAGGAAGTTCGCCCCAATTCCTGATTAGCCAAGATTTTTCACATGGAATGGGTACAAAATCTCAAACTTCCTCAAGGCCGAATATCACAACAAAATGAGATCTAAGATGATATTGGAAGATCTGGTTACACCTGTTGGGAAGAAGAAGGGCACAAAGAAGATGAGCCACCTATAGAAGAAGTTGAAAAAGAGGGAGAGGAAGAACACCAAGAAGCAGGTGGGGATAATTTTGATGAACAACGAATACCACAGCATCATGAAATGGGCGCTGTGATGGACGACTCAACAAAGGAATTGGAGGTTTTGAGAAGACATCATTCTGATATTCTTGCGCAGAATAAGAACTCAAAGAAAAGTTGAAAGAGATGGAGGCACAAGGAGCGCAGTTACGTGCAGCCAACTTTGAGAACGAGAAACTCAAAAAAAAAGCTGAAAGAGCTCGAGGCAGAAGAAGAGCAACAACGTGCAGTCAACGTTATGATGGAGGGCTCTGTACATGAACTGGAGGATTTGAGAAGACATCATTCTGATATTCTTGCGCAGAATGAAGAACTCAAAGAAATTTAAAAGAGATGGAGGCACAAGGAGCGCAGTTACGTGTAACCAACCTTGAGAACGAGAAACTCAAAGAAAAGCTGAAAGAGCTCGAGGCACAAGAAGAACAACAACGTGCAGTCAACGTTGTGATGGAGGGCTCTGTGCATGAACTGGAGGATTTGAGAAAGCAAAATTCTGTTCTTAAATCAGATCTACATGCATAAGGTAAAATCTTTTTTATTTCAAATTTCTGATTTGTAATCTTCCAGGAGAATGACTATTCTCCGTGTTATTTGAAACGGATAATTGATATTCCCTATCATTTCGATACTGGAAAGGTTATTCTCTGTGTAATTCCAAACGGAGAATTCTATTCTCCGTATTATATTACACGGAGAATGTCATTCTTCGTGTTAGGTGCACATCATACATTTCATTGTTGTTTGTTTTATTTCAGTGCGAACAACCAAACAACTCAGAGAAACAAATGAAAGGATCGTTGAGGAGAAAAGGGAGCTTCAAAATAAAGTTGAATCGTTTAATATTGAAGCCAATAAAAAGGATGGGAAAATTAAAGATCTCGAAGCCATGGTTGTAGTACTTCAGAGTGAGGAGTTTCAAGCAGCTGCTGAACTTGCTGCTCCAAGAGAAGTCAGAAGAAGAGGAGGATCGGGGGAAAGAGGTTAATAAAAAGCAATACAGTTGGAGAGGCTAATAAAAAGCGGAAGGTTAATGCCGCTCCGAAATCCCGAGAAGACGCCAAAATGGCTGAATTAAAAAAGAACCAAGTCATTCTAAGGGAATGCGATGAACTCTTACTTTGAAAATATGCGGATGAAGAGCTGAAGAAACAATACATCGACGTCGTAATTCCCAGAAAGAATTCTCCAAAGTATGTATTCTGAACCCTTTTTTCGTTCGTTTTTTCTAGACTTTTTTTCACAATTATGTAATGAGAATCTATCTTTATTAATTTAATCTAAACTAAATTTATGTGCAGTGATATGATATACGAATTTTATCTGAAAAAGCGTGAAAATGGAGTTTCAGTCCAGCTGTCGGCAGTAGACATGCAAGACATACTCAACTATGACGACATGGAGGCTGGCATACTGGACATAATAATAAGGAAGCTGAGAGAAATTCAAGGCAGTAAAAGGTGTGCCCCGTCTAGTTCGAAGGAGGTGCCATTGATCCAGAAAAAAAAAGCCGGCGTCCCAATCACATAAGTGGTCTGCATTCATGACGGCCCACACATTGGTAAGAATTCAAACAGAAAAATCCATATTCATGTGTAAACCGATGAAAAATGACAGAAAAAAATTACTCATGATATTGTGTATTGTTTTTGGGAAACAGACCATCGTTCAACGTACCAAGAACAAAACGCAAAACCCGGCGCCTTTGAAGACATCCAAACAGATTTAGTAGACTTCGTCATGGGTTTGGAGGACGACATAGAGTTGCTATTCATCCCACTCTTTAATACATACATCAAACACTATACTCTGCTCACATTCAACTTTATCTCCTACGACTGGACACACTACAAATCCTTGAGACAAAACACGTACGATACGTGCAAGGTGGATGCAGAATTAATGAAGAAAACCTTAGAGCCTATCGTCAGGAGAAAAGTTGATATGATGAGGGAGAGATGCCCGGCGAAGAAGGAGTATGAGAGCAAAGTGCTGAATTGTTCTCTAAATTGCCCACAACAACGGGCACCCAACTGCCTCTTGTACACGGCGTATTATATGAATATGTTGACGACTCCTCCCTTCGAAATACCGGGAGGAAATGATAATGAAACTCACCAGAAGATTACAAAGATGAGGTTGTCATGGGCTAAGGAGTTGCTTTCAAGCAAATATGTAAACGAACCTAGCAATGACATTGTAAAACAACAATGTAATTATGATGTAATTGGGCAAGGAACTTCTGTCTTTTATAAGCTCTGCTTTTATAATATAATTATTTTTGAATTACATTTACATTGTCAAAACCACGAAAATTTGACTTTTATTTACATATGAAACAACTCGAACTCATGCGCCAAAAGGGCAGTCATTTTTATAATAAGATCTCCCAAATTCTGTCATTTATTGGCAAAATTTAACAACTCGAACTCATGCGCCAAGCTGCAGTCACTTTTATTGTCATTAATACCAATGAATCTGCCATTTATATGCCATTAATACCAATGAATTCTTCCATTTATATGCCATTTATTCCTAATGAATCTGCCCCTTCGGATTATATTCTCCGTTTTAGTTGGAACGGAGAATGGAATTCTCCGTTTACATGAAACGGAGAATAACTTTACCGTTTAAATTAAATCGTTTGAGGATTCTATTCACCGTTTATTTCGAAACGGATAATAACATTCTCCGTCTGTCTTGAACGGATAATAAACACATTAAAATGTTCATTTGCCGTTTTTATTTAAACGGAGAATGACGTTCTCCGTGTATTTCGAAACGTAGAATATTATTCTCCGTTTAGTTTGAAAAAGAGAATGAAGATGAGCTTGATGAGAATATAATGAGGTTGGTATGGACTAAGGAGACTACAATGATGAGGTTGGTATGGGCTAAGAATTAGATTTCAAGAGAACTTCTGTCTTTTATAATGTCTGCTATGTTGTCTTTTATAATAAAATCCTTTTTGAGTTAAATTTACATTGTAAAAACCACGAAAACTTTGACTTTTTGAGTTAAATTTATATTATGAAGTCTGAAATACTACATAAAATCCTACTATCAAGAAAAAAGTTGAATGTCAGCTGCGTGCGGGCATCGCAGAGCAATGGAACTCCTTCAGGCAATGGAATTCCTTGAGGCAGTGAGTTCCTTTGCCTCAGTGAGTTTCTTTGCTCGGAGGATGCACGATGAAGTGACTTGTCTCAAGGAGTCATCCTACGGTTCCTATGCTCTGACAATGCACGATGAATACCATCTACCACGCGGATACGAACTAAAAGACGACAGAGAACAACACTCCTCACAGTTGAAGCTTTCAATTGGATTCCTTGAGGCAAATCACTTCATCGTGCATCGTCAGAGCAATGAAACTCCCTGAACAAAGGAACTCCGTGCATAGTCAGAGCAATGGAACTCCATGAACAAAGGAACTCCGTGCATAGTCAGAGCGAATCAAAGTGCGAGCGCAATAAATCCAAACCCACACTCTGTCGGAGTGCTCGTACTTTGATTCGCTTTGACTATGCACGGAGTTCCTTTGTTCATGGAGTTCCATTGCTCTGACTATGCACGAAGTTCCTTTGTTCAGGGAGTTCCATTGCTCTGATGATGCACGATGAAGTGATTTGCCTCAAGGAATTCAATTGAAAGCTTCATCTGTGAGGAGTGTTGTTCTCTGTCGTCTTTCAGTTCGTGTCCGCGTGGTAGATGGTATTCATCGTGCATCGTCAGAGCATAGGAACCGTTGGATGACTCCTTGAGGCAAGTCACTTCATCGTGAATCCTCCGAGCAAAGGAACTCACTGAGGCAAAGGAACTCACTGCCTCAAGGAATTCCTTGAGGCAGAGCACCGTGCAAAGCCATCCTTCTTCAACAAGGAATATGTCAAAGAAATAGACTCCTGGCTGGCGCTTCGACAGAGCGTGGAACGATAATAAACTCCAAACCCAAGCACATCTCAGTCTTCTGAAGGACTTCACCACCTTGCATCGTCGGACCAATGGAACATGTTGAAAAAATGAACTCCTGGCGGCAAAGGAACACCGTGCCTCGTCCGAGCCAATCAATGTGCGGGCGCTTCGACAGAGCGTGGGTTGGCAATAAATCCAAACCCAGGCACATCTCAGTCTTCTGAAGGACTTCACCACCAAAGCTTCTTCGAACGAGGAGATCGACAACCAAGAGGAAAGAGTCTTGCCAAGGCGGGGGATCGGTAGAGTCCATCTCCACAGGAAAAACTAAGTGAGACGAGAACAAACTCTCTCTACACAGTGCCATTTATAGGCATGGAACAACTCGAACTCATGCACCAAAAAGGCAGCCTCTTCGAATTCAATTCAATTAATTTCCATCAATACCAATGCATCTGCCCCTTCTCAATTAAAGCTAAGTAAGACTAGAACAAACTCTTCCAACTACGGCCATTTATATGCCATTAATACTAATGAATCTGCCCCTTCGAATTCTGCCAACTTTGATACCCCCTACTGTATCAAAGTTTTTTTCTTGATACATTAGGGGGTATCAAAGTTTTGATACCCCCTATGTATGACATGTGGGCCCTTCCTGCTTTATAAAGTGTGTACACACATATATATATATACATAAATTTTAATAGGGTCCACAAATCTCTTTTCTAACAAAACTCTTTTCAAAGTTTTGATACCACTATGTATGACATGTGGTCCCCTCTTGCTTTGTAAAACGTGTAAACATATATATATATACACATAAATTTTGAGATGGCCCATATGTCATACATAGGCTCCTATATCAAAGTTCTTTCCCTTTTAAATGGGCCCCATACATAACTTACAAAAAAAGTATAAATAAAACAAAATTTTGTTATAGTCAAGATTTGAACCAATGACCTCTTGAATACAAGTCTAGCATTGTAACCACGACACCACAATAGCATTCTCCGTGTTTTATTAAACGGAGAATAGCATTCTCCGTTTTGAATTACACGGAGAATAGCATTCCCAGTGTTAAAAACATATTAGAATGTTCATTCTCCGTTTTAATTTAAAACGGAGAATGATATTCGCCGTTTAATTTGGAACGGAGAACGGTATTCTCCGTTTATTTTGAAATGGAGAATAAGATTTCCAGTGTTAAAAACACATTAGAATGTTCATTCTCCGTTTTAATTTGAAACGGAGAATGAAATTCACCGTGTCTTTTGAAACGGAGAATGTTATTCTCCGTTTTGAACTGCACGGAGAACATATTTGCTCGTTGTCACTATTTCGCTTCATTTTATTCCATTTGCTTATTGTCACTATTTCGCTTTCGTACTTTACAATTACGATAATCGTGACCCGATTTTTTACAAAATCTACATACTCTAGGCTTCGGGATAGGATGACTTTCTGTAGGCTGGCTTGATTTCCCTTGAGAAGGCCTTTCTTTTGTTGCTACCGGATTTGGCTCTTTTAAAGCTTCATGCACTCCATGAACTGCATCAGCTACCATTTGTTCTTCTTCGCCAATATCGGTCCCCATTTCTTTCAACTCCATCAGAACAGACGACATCAACTCCGTTCCCCTCTCTTGAATTTTGATTGATTTTTTACAATAGTATGTAAACAGATTACATTGTTCATTAATAGAACCATACCTTCTGCTCTCAATAATGTCTGGGTGGATGAATCTTCTTTCTGAGCCAGGTCCGGAGAGATAACTCTCTTTGCAATCCTTGAGCCAACGAGATTTTATCAAGTTCTTTGGTATATCTCTAATTTGCAATCTCTTCATTGCTGAAATAATATGCCTACAAGGAATCCCCTTGGCCTCCATCCACATGCATTCACATTTTATGATGTTGTCGGCCGGATGAAATGTAACCTTCCGATTGATACTATTTGGCGACAAATACTTTTGGACAGTGCAAACTTCTGCCTCTCTTACGATGTGATGATGGGGAACAGTATATGCATCAGAACGTGTGATTTCCTTCCTTACGTCTATAAACACTGTTTTAGTATAAATTGCGGCAAATTTACCTTCTATTACGGCCATGCTAGTTTGATTCACAACTGGTGTTGAGAATTTATCATTGGCATGCTTAACCATCTGGCCGTAACGTAAGGCCGCCAAACCGTGGTCACAATTTTGAAGGGCCTTCCAAAGTGGCAGCTTCTCATTCAAAAACCTTTTCAAAAATGCGTTCATAGATTCACATCTATTTGTTGCAGTAGAACCGCCAAAATAATTACCACGTAGGAATGTGTCCGCCCATCGCTCTCTCGTTTTGTATAATGCAGTGGTCCACTCATTGTTTTCTAAATTATAATCTGTTAGCATCTGCTGCCAACGGTTTTCAAATTCTTCGACTGAATAGTACCTGTTTAGAAAACATGGACATTAACTAAAGTTGTTATATTGTAACAACAACATACTTTAAAGTAAAGTAGCAAGTGTGCTATGTACCTTTTAATCAGAAGACTCAGTTTATTGTGAAAACCCTCTCAGTGTACATGTTTGGCAGCATTGTTAAGGATATGCCATGAGCACGTTCGATGAACTACGCTGGGCATTAAATCCTCAATTGCTTTATTCATGGATCTGCAACCATCCGTGAGAACTGTCACTGGTAATTTGCCATTCATACACTCTAAGAATTTTTCCAGAACCCAAGAATAAGTCTCCGCAGTCTCATTATGGATCATTGCAAACCCAAACACACAAGTCATCGCATGATTGTTTGTACCCACTAGAACCACCAACGGCATTTGACTTCTACTTGTTTTATATGTAGAATCGAATGCTAGTGAATCTCCAAATAATTCGTAATCGAATCGACAAGAACCGTCAGCCCAAAAGAGATGGGTCAATCTGGAATCTTCGTCTACCTTGTAGTCGTAGAAGAAATCTGGGTCAATGTTCTCCTTTGATTGAAGAAATGTAAGTGTTGTCGAAGCATGAACATCGTCGAGTGCTCTACTATCTTGAGCTAGAGCGTTGTATAAATCCTTTCTCGTCCCTCCAACATTATCCCAGCTACCTTTCTTCTGGACAAGTAAATTCTATATCTCTCCAGTCCCCATCCCTGATTGCTTTATAATCTTAATTTCTTCCAACTCCGCGGGTGTTATATTACGATGGGATCTCAAAAAAGCTGATTCATAATTATTCGCCAGGTTATGGTTGTGATGTACATAAAATTTTTTGACGGACCACGTCTTTGTTTTATGGGTGTACCCAATACGAAAAATTGCTTTACAACCACTTCTGCTTTCACTTCTTGGCTCACGAACCCTGTTTGGAGCTTCCTTGTATTTCTTGTGTCTGAATTCCGCATTCGAACAACACCAACTACGGATCGTCACCATACCAGATTTGTTTTTCTTTACCTCGTTCTTTCCAATACTGAAACCATATGCTTTTGAATAAATCCGGTAGAATGTCCCTGCTTCTTCAATAGAGTTGAACTGTAGGCCAACAATATCTTCTTCTAAGAGCATGGTTGGATCTTTATTAATGTTGGCAGATTGCAATATTTTTTTATCGTCGCTGCATCGAAATCCAATGGAGATTCATCGTCGTCCCTAAGAACAGAATAAAACAAAATAACATGAGAAATAGATGTAAACATATAATGCATTTCTTAAATCCATTAGAAAGGGTGATGCGAAATAACATTTCGTTGTTTGAGTTGATGTCTTCATCTTGTTCTTTACTGTCTCCTAAGCTAACATCTTCCAAACTTTGCTCCTCATCCAAATCATCTGGCAGTCCTCTTGAAAGAAGGCTTTCTTCATCGACTAAATCTTCCACACGACGATCACTTTCTCTATGTGACGTCGACATTGAAGAAAATAGAGTGTGTTAGAAACCAGCAGAAGAAACGAAGGACAAGAAATAATACAACAAGAAAGAGTAATGATATTATCGTACCTCCAAATTGCCCATCTATATATAGCCCTCCCATCTGATATGGCATGTTAAATAAATGAGCTTCTTAGCATTTTCCTAAATTAATAGTGTGTCATCTGACATGACTGATGACATGGCAAATTTTAATCCAAAAAGTTAACTACCCAATTTTCTCCATAATAATTTAACGTTAATATCAATGTTATTTTAATGTTAATATTAATTTATGTTAATATTAATGTTAAGGTTAATGTTAATATTAATATTATTGTTAATGTTAACAATAATATTAATATTAATGTTAATGTTAATCTGGAATATTAACTTTAATGTTAATTTTTATTTTTAGTTTATTTAAAAAAATTGCCACGTCAGCTGTCAGATCAACATATCACGTCAGCTGCCACGTAAGGATGGACAGTTTGAAAGTGCAATTTGGAGGTACAAAAAGCATTATTCAGGAAGAAACAACTTCCAGCAAGGCAACAACACAACCTTTTCGTCTTCATTGTAACTCCGTCACGTGGCCCTCTTTTAATGGCTCATAAAAAATCTTGAGTGATTCTAGGAGCAAGCATAATTTTAAGGAAACAACTTCCAACAAAACAACTTTCTCGTCTTCTGGGTACATGTATTATTAAAATGTGTAGCTAATAACGCATGAGGAAGCATGCAACAGCAATCTCCACGTGGCCTCTTTTGTAGGATAACACATGCAGCAGCATTTAATGCTACGAAACCCTATTGTCTTGTTATGTACGGTGTATCCTATGTGGCATGAGGCAGAAGACAATAACTTGCATAGGCGGCTATATTCACAAATGACAATAAGTTTAAAAAGTCATCTCCAATGCAAAAAAGTATTGAGAAGACAATATAAAGTAATTTTTTACGACTTCCAAGACAACCTTTGCTCTTCTAATGATACGATATCAGTGTTTATTATTAAATTGTGTAGAATAATACATGCAGAGCATTTAATGCTACGGGACCTGTTGTGTTAAGGAACACAACATGTGATAGAGAACCCGAGAGAGAGAGAGAGAGAGAAAGAGAGTGTGGGAGATGGGATAAAGAGGAAGGATCGAGCTCGACTAGATTTTAAACTTAAAATTCAATTTTTGGTTATCATTACTAATAACTAGTTTGCACGTACGAGTTTAGACGAACACTAACCGAGCCCCGAGCAACGTGACATCAGCTAGCTAGGTTTCTAATACCGTGACATTCATGTTAATTTAAACATTTACAATATTATTGAAACTAATATGACTACTAAAATTAAAAATAGTTTTGGATTTAACATTTACTTCAAACAAGTTAAAGTTAAAATTGTATTCTTTTTTATTTAAAATATAATTGGAACTACAATTAATACTAACATTCGCTTGTCCCGTAGTTTAAGTCGTATTTCCCTCGATGCTAGGCTTGACGTAGCCCTTGCTTGTCAAGTCGTTGCACGAACACATTAGAAAAGAGTTTTGTTGGGCTATCGAAGTATAGCAAGCACCGTCCCGTGTCACGTGCATTTGTTAAGCAGTGAAAGGGTGTGAAGGCCACTGGCAATGTCAAGACATCACGGACTATAGCTGGGTTAGACGACGACCCTTTTACTGCAGGCCGAATCGGTCCCTTGGCCTAGGAATGGATTGGTTGAAGGAGCAATACACAAGAATAGACTGCCATAGCTGGGTTAGACGACGACCCTTGATTCTCGACAGGTTGTAATATCTAACTATTGTTAGATAGTAGAACTAGACAGCGTTCTACGTCGTTTCTGCGGTGTAGGCTGGGACACTGTCATGCACTCATGCCCTTACTCCGGGTACGGGTCATGATAGGGTGCGCGAGAAAGGAACACTGTCGCTATCGATTCGGTCGGGATCGATTGACTCGATCGAACGGGAACGGTTGAATTAAGATCCATTCTCTCACCTGAAGTAAACTCAAGGTGAGTGGCTGACCCTTCTCTTCTCGACCCCCTTCCTAGGTAAATCGATAATGTTATTGCGAATGAAAGGATAAATGCAAGGGCACAAATACGGGAAAGGGATTGAGTTTTCAAAGATAATGTAGGCTGTCTTAATAACTAAAAGAAAAATATGTCTTCGTACGGTTATGGACAACTTGTCGACAACGTAGTTTCCTCGATCAGCACAGGTTTAGCGGGGACTTGCATCGGAGCTAGCTACTTGCGTTGAAAGGACCCCGATTAACAAAGCTATACGTCCAAGATGGTTCCAGAGAAGCCATTCCATAACGTGACAGCGTCCCAGCCTACACCGCAGAAACGACGTAGAATGCTGTCTAGTTCTACTATCTAACAACAGTTATAATATCAAAACCTGTCGAGAACGGTCAACTCCGAATGGAGGACAAGCAACCCGTATCGAAGCGATCATAGTCTTACACATAAGGATGCCAAAGATGCATTACGGTGCGAACCGTCCATGGTCATTGCGTGATGACAGACCATGGTCATTGCTGCGACAGACCATGGAGAACTTGCATCAGCTAGCTATGGCAGCAGTGGAGAGAGGTGCACCGGCTACAGTTCAGGGAGCACCATGACTCCCTAGCAGATCACATATCGCTCTAATAATTCAAATCACATTTTACATTTATTGTCGTATCTTATATTCCAGTTTAGCTTTACTTTCCGTATTTCTTATCATGCTATGTTTCCATTACTCACATGCTCTACCTGCTTTTATACTATACCATGATGCATTACGGTGAGACTAAGTCGCCTATATCTTTGTCTTGTATTTTATTATAATGTCTCTTATAGTATTTGTCAATTCATATGGAACTGCTGTTGGTGTTTGTACTTGCTCATTTTTCTGACAGGATACCGTTGACATATTACAATTGTCTCGTGTGACTGATTGCCCGACCTATTATGGGGTCGAGTCTGATGGAGTAGACCCGGACTGTGGCTTATTAGTAGAGCCACTAGACTTTGCTCACCCTGAGTAGTGTAGCTTAGTTAGGTTTGTCTGGCCTACGAGCTAGCTAGTACTTTTTAGACTGTAGTAGTTTTTATATATTATGTGATTCTCTGGGTTGTTTGTGTATAGCTCTGGTCTTGTGTGGATCTTGGACTTATTTCATGTACTCATCATTCGTATTTTCCTTTCCATACTATCTACCTTAGTTTTATATTTGTGATTGAGACTGTATTGCTACGTCACCTCCATTCGGAGTGTATATACTGTACAGGTACATTTATCTGTTTAGTTGTAGTATTTATAGATGACCTAGACAGCGTTCTACCGCCGAAGCTACGGCGTAGGCTGGACGTAACCAAGTACTCGTGCCCCTAATCAGGGTGCGGGTCATGACAGAAACACTGTGACCTTCATATAGATAGGGCCGGTGGGCTGAGATTAGCGCTGGGTGCAGGCACAGGGCCTGCCACCCTTATGCATATGTTTAAGTTTACGGTTGGTTGGTTGAGTGAAATGATATGATTTCTTATGTAAAGTTCTAACCTTGTAGGCTAGGCGAAATAGGGACATAGATGAGCACGATCACAATATTTATGTTAAGATTATGTCTAACTGTATCTGCCGCAGGGACACGGTGGTGGACAAGTTCAGGATATGTTCGACTCGAGGCGGGGCTCGGCTTGGACGTCCAGATGCATGGAGTCCTTAGCGTTCAAGAGGAGCTACCGCATTGGCGTTCGGACTTGCGACATGGAGATGTTCAGCCGAAGACTACTTGTTGGCTATAAAGAGGCATAATGTATGGAACAATGTACTCCTTTGTGAGCTAGAAAGATCATGAGCGTTGTAGCCAATTGGCATGATGAGTTGGGCTATTCAGAGCCATTGTAACCTTCAGTTCATTATCAATAAAAAGATTCTTGTTGTATACTACGTTTTCCTTCCGCTGCTTATGTTATCAATTTGAGCTATAAACACTATTGTGAATCTGTTATCTTGTCTTGCACGAGCGCAACTCCAGGCTCGTACGGCATCACGCCCCAGCGATGACGATGATTCGGGTGAAAACTTGATAATGATGAAGACGGTAACTCGGTCGACAAACGTAAGTATCGAGGTATGATCGGAAAATTTTTACAGTAGCATTAATATTAAATCTACATTGGCTTTTCTGTTAATTTAAAATTTATAATATAATTAAAACTAATATTACGAAAATGCTATTTGCTCCCAAAAAATTTGGATGATACCATCTTCCATTATGTGGCATATGACATGGTTGCTAACATGACAGCTGACATGGCAAACTTTAACAATAAAATTAATATTAAAATGAACATTAATAGTAAATAAATAATTTAATATTAAATTAACATTGATTAATATTAACATTAATATTAACATTAACATTAGCATTAGCATTAACATTAATATTAATATTGACATTAACATTAACATTAAAAAAATTTGGGTAATTAATTTTTGGGGTTAAAATTTGCCATGTCAGCTGTTATGTCATCTGCCATGTCAGATGCCACATAATGGGAGATTGCATCACCCAAATATGTTAGGAGCCCAAACGACTAATTGTTAATATTAATACAGTGGCATTACCGTTATTTCCCAATAGATTCGTGACTTGTTCGGTCACACCCCTCCACGAGCGGGTTACATACACCCGCGTAAACGATGGATTAAATAGCCTTTTCCAAAGAAGAGAACCCATCCGACTAGAGAGAAACAAAGAAAAGAAGAAGAAGAACAGTCGCAATGGAGAGGAGCAAGATCAACTACAGTGGATGGGCCGTCATCCCTACCGAGATTCTCTCGATGATACTGGTACTGTCGGGGATGCCGACGGACGAGGTAATGTGCAACGTGGCCCCAGTTTGCCGTTCGTGGTGGAAAGCGCTCAACGGTCCCTTAGACTATTGGTCTAACGTCGACTTGGTACAGTGGTGCCGGAGGACCCAGCAAACCGCTGAGATTAGTTTGACCGTAATGAAGCTCGTGGCTCGCAGTGAGGGACATCTAGGGTCCCTCTCCGCGTACAAGCTCGACGAAGCATCCTTCTCTTTTGCGTGTTTAAGGCCAGTGCAAAATTTTATTTGGTCTTATTCTAATACTTTATTTTTTCTATTACAAAATTTTACGTATACTTTTGTTAATTTCTATTGATGTTTTTCCATTTTTATAATATAGTGGGAAATTTCTAAGGGTGCTGCACATTCCGAAGTGCGACGTGAGTGATAAAACTTTCGTGAGACACTTGGAGTTTCTCCCTGTGCTGGAAGAACTCGACATTAGCTACTGCCTCTACATCACGTCGACTGGAATAATTTCTGCCGGAAATTATTGCCACCGTCTGGACATGCTGAGTAGGAACATGCCCCCTCCGGATTTCATGCTCAGGAATATGTTCGTGCTGGATACGAAAAACGAGGCGGAGGGAAAGGCCGTGGCAGAATCGATGCCGCGTCTCGAGCACCTACATATGGGATTCGGCATGTTCAATGGAGACACGCTACGATCTATCATATGCAACTGTAAGGGTCTTCGCCTGCTCGACATACGTGGGTGCTTCAACGTGATCTTCGACGACGAACTCTGGAAAATTTGTTATTCAATACAGACGTTTAAACAACCCTTTGATAATGTAATCCCAGTACCAGGAGAACCTGTGTACGAGTGGTATAATGATTTAGATATGTTCTATCATTCCTGGGGTGAATGGTGAAAACATTAGCAGGCATGCATGCATGCATTTCTTTATATATATTTTTCACTAGTCTACATATAAGATATTTTTTATGAGTTCGATTCTCCATTTTGAGAAAATTTTACTTTTGTCAATACTAATTTTGTACATGATTATTTTTTTTATAAATAAAATAGACTGTGATATAATGACGCCTAAGACGGCTCACTTCTGAGATTTCGAAATTTCCCAACACAGATTTTACCATTAATACGACATCTCAGTGTAATCATATCCAAGAGATTTCGCCATTTCCCAACACAGATTTTACCTTATTCAAAATGAATTCTGGCGGTGCAAATTCCACTCATATTAGTGGTATCAGTGCCATTAACCATAATTAATGGTGATCGATACGAAAATATTGGTTTCTTTTTCACAACCCTTTAAAATCTATTTACACAGCCAAACAGCCAAACTAATTCATCTTCACGAGCCTTCAAAACTAATTTATATAGATTCAAAACAAAACTAAACAACCAAACTATTTAAAATTCACAACCCTACGGAACAGTCCTAAATGTACCATTCTCCGTCTTTTATGTACCATTCTCCGTCCTAAATATACCATTCTCAGTCCTATATTGACCATTCTCCGTCCTGCATGTAACATTCTCCGTCCTACATTTACCATTCTTCGTCATAAATGTACCATTAGCCGTCCTAAATGTACAATTCTCCGTCCAAAATGTACCATTCTTCGTGTTAGAGGAACGAAGAATGGCAATTAACAGCCAAACAGCCAAACTAATTTATCTTCACGAGCCTTCAAAACCAATTTATATAGATTCAAAAAAACCTAAACAGCCAAACTATTTAAAATTCACAACCCTACAGAACAGTCCTAAATGTACCATTCTCCGTCTTATATGTACCATTCTCCGTCTTACATGTATCATTCTCCGTCCTACCTCCGTCCTAAATGTACCATTCTTCGTCTTATATGGACCATTCTCCGTCCTACATGTATCATTCTCCGTCCTATATTTACCATTCTCCGTCCTAAATGTACCATTCGCCGTCCTAAATGTACAATTCTCCGTCCTAGATGTACCATTCTTCATATTAGAGGAAAGGAGAATGGCCATTAACAGTCCCAAAAATTGTTCCATACTAAGTTAAAAAGCATATTAGCACCCAAAAAATGTTAACAATAGAAAAATTCTACAGAACCCAAACACCAGACTCGAACCTAGGCCTTCCATGTAAAAGCCAAACAGCACAACCAACTAAGCCTGCAACTAACCCAAAAATCCGTCCTATATACACTTTTACAACCTTCACCCATTGCTGACATGTGGGCCATGGCCCACATGTCAGCAATGGGTGAAGGTTGTAAGAGTGTATATCCCCAACTTCCAATAAGGAATATGAAGAGTCAGTTTGGAACGTGTATATATATACATAGGGGTCCCCATTCATCTGAGTAGATTGCACATTTAACATGGCTCCAAAAAGATCATCTGGTTGGGAACCATTGCCAGAGTCTTCTTCCAGTCGTCGTCGAGCCTCTCCGCATGGAGCACCCTCTGCGCCGCCTCCGGCCCATGACTGGCTGGCAGAGGCTGCGGACTTCCTGACCTCCTGCGGGTTGTCACTGGAGGTCATCGCTCGACCTCTTCATCCGGCGCCCAACTTTGACCTGTTGCCGATCACTCCGGAGGAACGGGATTCTCTGGAGAAGAGGGAAGCGTTTCGCCGCCTGTGCCATAGGGCGGGTGTGCGCACCCTGCAGGACTTTGCGAAGATCCTCCGCGAGGCCAGTGAGGGCTAGACTTTTTTTTTCATTTTTCAAGTTTTTTGTCCTCCTCTTGTATACTTCTCCGGAGAATATTCCGGCGACGAAGCTGAGATTTAATGAAATATAATATTTTGTTAACTCAATTTGTTTTCGGCTACAATCAAACTTTTACAACCTTCTGACAACTTACACCGATTTGCTAACTATAGCATTGCTCTTTATAATTAAAAAATCTTGTTACGTCAAATCCATATATCAGCGACGATATCTCCATCAATGACTTGTTACGTCATAGAATTGATTATGCTGCCAGCGTCAATCTTGCCGTCAAATCCATCTTAAATATGATTACAAAGTAAAATAGAGGACAACTTTGAGTGTTTCAATTTTACTCTTTTCGAGTACATAGTCTTCTTATTTTAAAAAATTTAATCAAATATTCGAAACATGGAAATATTGAGATTAAACTTCACATTCTTAAATATGTTGTCAATTTTTTTTAAATAAACATGTTTCCACCATATTTTTTCTGCCAAATTTTTCAATAATTTATACGGAACACGTGGATATATACTAGTAATAATAGTAATAAATTTAATTTTGGAAAGTAGTTTTTAAAATTAGGGTCTCAAAATCCCAATGCTTTATGTAGTGATTTCACATGGATATATACTAGTAATAATAGTAATAAATTTAATTTTGGAAAGTAGTTTTTTAAATTTAATAGTAATAAACTCGACCGTCTTATACTAGTAATAATAGTAATAAATTAATTTAAAACTCAAAACTATTCTAATTTTTTCCACTTCCCAAGGTCACATAAGACGGTCGAATTTTCCCTCTACTTCTCTCAAACCCTCTTCCTTCTCCCAAACCCTCTCCCAAACCCTCCCCCAAACCCTCTTCTAATCAAAATGCCGTCGAAGAAACAACGACCGTCGTCGAAGGGGAAGAATCCACAAAGGGATGCGATACAGGCCCGAAGGGCAGAACTTGCAAGGGCGGCAAAAATCAAGATTATGGTCGCTAGGGCAGAGGCCGAAAGGGCAGCGGCGGAAGCAGCGGCGGCGGCAGTGGCGGCGGCAGCGACGATGAAGGCGGAGGCGGCAGCCAAGCCACGTGCAAAAAAGACTAAAAATACTCATTGCTCGACAAAGACCGAAAAATCTATCTTCGATACAGAGTCGTCAGAAGACTCAACTTATGAAGATCGAAGGCGTACTCAAGCGAAGGCTAAGGTGGCATCGGATACAGAGTCATCAGCGTACTCTGTGGATTTTGAATCCTCATCAGAAGAGGAAAATGAAAAGGAAGAGCAATCATCAAATAAGTCCCAGGTTGGAGAGGAGGTAAAAAAATTTAAAGACTCAAAAACTAAGAAGATTTACATTAAATATTTCAAGAAAAAGGTTGTTATGCCTGAAAGATCAATTAAGATGGATGATGTCGAAGATGAAGTTTTCTGGATATATTGAAATTCTATCAATTGGAAAAACTGAACAAATTCTGTCTTGAAAAAATCTCCCAAACAATAGTAAGAGAATTTTACTCAAATCTTTCGGCTGAAATTAAAGAAAAAGAAGAGGATCAACCACTGGTGTTTCTGAGAGGAAAACTGATTAGGGTAAATGCTGCTGTCATCAACGAATTTTATGGATTTGATCCAGTTCCTGAGTTTGATATGAAAGATATTGATAATGTATCCATGACGGATGCAATTCATGAGATTACAGGTGTTTCGATGGGTGCCAAGACCCCTCAAAATGTATACAAAGATCAATTATCAACTTTGTATAAATTGTTGCATGCCTACGTATCTCAAACACTCAACCCTACTGGACATGAGTTTTCCATCCATCCCGAGAGAGTAAAATTTCTTTATTATATGGGGAAAAAAAGGATGGATATAGGTTCCTACATGTTCAGTAGAATGATGCATCTCGTGGAAAAACCAACTGCAAGGACAGCTCTCCCTTTCGAAGGATTTGTATGCTCGATGGCTAATAAACATTCTGTCCCAAGCTTAGCAGGGGATGTTTATATTAAAAACAAAGGCCCCATGAGAAAACTAACCTTCACTCGAATGTTTGGAAAATGGGCAGCAGCTGCAAGCAAACCATCAACATCTGGAAAACCATCAACTTATGGAATCAAAAACACTAAGGACAGGGTTGGTGACCTATACAATTTTGTTGCTGCAAACTTTGAGAATGTCTTCAAAGAGATGAAGACTATATCCGACAACCATAAATTGATTCTGGATAAGATTAACCAGATAGAGGTTGAATTTGCTGACCAAGAATAAGATTTTCCTTCCCTCGTGAAGAAGGTAAATGGGGCTAGCCCAAACTCTTATGTAAAAATACACACTGTACACATTGACACTTTAATGCTAGCCATCACTTTGATACTTCTATTTATGTTTCTGGATGTCATTTCTACATATAAAGTGAGTCAATACTGACTATAATTTTTCTTAATCCGTCCCTCAAGGTGTAGGTGAAGGATATTTTGGGAAAGAAGAAGTAGGAAAAAAAGAAAAAGAAACAAGAAGAAGAAGATGGAGACGGCTATGAAGATTCATCTTTTGAGTTTTGAATGTCTCTTATTTCAATTTGGATGTAATATTTGACTTGTAATATGGTTCTGAATATTTGTTGGTCATGGCGGACAAACTAAATTTTGTGTTTGAAATATTGTAAGACTAAACTTTTCGCTTGTACTAAGTGCATAGTTCGTAATTTATTTTGAAAATATAATATGGTCTTGAATTTAGAGTAGGTCTCCGTCTTATTTGGATTATTGTATTGTGAATTATGTTGGTTCTATGTTGAATTACTAACGTGGATTGGGCAGATTACTGTAACATGAATTATGCAGATTACTGTAACGTGAATTATGCAGTTTATTGGACTTGGAATGAAGTATACTTAATTTGATTATAATTTTTTGGTTGAAGCGTTTATTTGGTTGGCAGTTGGCCTTCATAGATGATATTGATATTTTGGTGTATTCCTTTGATTTGCAGATGCCCATCACAGATTTCATGAGTCCTGGGTGCATTGCTAGAGTTTACAGGTGGCCTCATTAGGATGCATTCCTGGGATCACTGAAACTTTATTTGATTGTAATGTGTTTTGCTTTCTGTAAAAAATCATTACATCGATGCCATCAGTATGAATTCGATGCTAGTGCCTCTTCATCCCTTGTTATTAAAATTGTAATCATGTCTGTTCATCCCTTGTTTTTGAGGAAACATAATTGTAATCCTGCCTGTTCATCCTTTGTTATTGCTATCAGTACATCGATGCCATCAGTATGAAGTCGATGCCAGTGTAATGCATAATGTAATGTAAGAAAAATTCTCTTTGATAGTAGGTTAATTATATTCAAACATTCGCAAGAAATTTTGTTCAGCCATACAGTGGAAGCCTGATAAAATGATATTCGGATTATCTTGAAAATGATTTAATATTAAATGAATGTACTATAGTAAATGATATTAATAATACTGTAAATATTTGGTGAAAAAAATATGAGATACTTGAACATTTCCAGTCCTAAATGTACCATACTTTGTTAAAAGCACAGAGTGTCCGTTCTCCGTTTTCAAAGAACGGAGAATGGCCATTCTCCATGTTAAAGGAACGGAGAATGGCCATTCTCCTTGAGAATGGCCATTCTCCGTGTTAAAAGTAAAGAGAACGGCCATTCTCCGTCCATTCGCCGTGTTAAAAGCAAAGAGAATGGCCATTCTCCGTCCATTCGCCGTGTTAAAAGCAAAGAGAACGGCCATTCTCCGTCCATTCGCCGTGTGAAAAGCAAAGAGAATGGCCATTCTCCGTCTATTCGCCGTGTTAAAAGCAAAGAGAATGGCCATCCTCCGTGTTAAAAGCAAAGAGAATGGCCATTCACCGTCCAAATAAAATATTCTCTTCGAAAAAATTATCATTATAAAAGTAAAAATATTTCGTCCGATCAATACAGATTTTTTTTTTTTTAAATAAGTGAGCAAATGATCCGCCCGACCTCAGAAGCAGGTTTCCTCACCACCACCGTGACATGTAGCTTTATTAACAAAATATAAAATTATTAGATAAAAAATAAGATTTCTGACAATGGCATGGTCAGTAAAATTAGAGCGGCGCCGCTGGTACTTCTTCTTGTTCGAGGAGGTTTCGACGACGTCCGACGCGAAGCGGACCGATTCTTCTCGGCGCAGCTGGTACTCCTCGTTGTTCTAGGAGGGCTCGACGACGTTCGACGCGATCCGGACCGATTCTTATTTCCTTCTTCATCTCCGTTTCTCTTTCCACCACAACCACCAACACCACCACCACGACGGCCTGTAACCAAAAAAAAATTATGAAATATTAAATTGGATGGACTTTTGAGAGAGTAAATATGAGTTAATTTAGGGTGTTCATTAAAAAAATTAAAGTGAAGAATGACCTGCTAAAGCAAGTTACCAACAGATCAAAAGTCTAAATCAGCATTAAATGATGTTTCTACACTATTATTCAATCCGAACCATTGGATCAACATCCAACGGTCCAGATTTCGGATGTATCGATACATCCATTTTCAGCGGATGTATTGTAGAATGACCCATATATATATATATATATATATATATATATATATATATATATATATATATATATATATATATATTGCCCACTTCTTAATGGAACTTGGGAGCATGCTCCCATGGAGACTCGACCCGCACCCTCCATGCCGGGGTTACGCCTCTAGTGCCTATCATACTTTAGAAATATATGTAGCTCAAGTCACATTTGGGCTCATCAGTATTTTGGTCCTAGATGTACAAAAAATGTCTACTCCTCTTTCCTTAACTTACTTTTCTGGGACACTTGGACTAAGTTTTTCTTTTTCTCATACCATTTTTCTTGTCCTCTATTTTACATAAATGTAAAGAAATATTGTTTTCTCTCTCTTCCCAAGGTTGTTATAAGAAATTTTCTTCAGTTACCATGAACCTAGCATGTCTGTTTCTTGTAATAATTTTTTTTTTAATCAAGGGTTGGTTAATTTCAAAAATACAAAATTTTTATAAATATTGGAAATTTGTCCTTCCAAAATAGGTGGAATATTTTTTTCTTGGGTTGAGTAGGATTTCGATTTGTGATATTCACATATGTGTTAGTGTTCGGGTTAGATTTGGATACATGCGATTAGATGGGTCTGGATATGGAGGGTACAAGTCAGGCTATGGGTTCCATTTAGTTGAGTACGAGTTTTAAAAATTAGTTTATGTTGAAATAAATTTATCTTAAGAGGGACTTGAACGCAATCTTTTGTATAACACCATCTAACAAATTAGATTATAGTTTTCGAATGAAGAAAAAAAATCCACTAAATGTATCTGGTTTTCTAAGAGTATCTCCAACCCTATTGTCTTATTTTGTGTTGTGGATCTTAGATGGCATGGGACATAAGACAATGTATTATATAGGTGGCAAGATTATATTTTCAAATGACAATGAGTTTAAAAAGTCATCTCCAATGCAAAAGTATTGAGAAGACAATATAAAGTAATTTTTTACAACTTCCAAGACAACTTTTACTCTTCTACTTCTTTTTATAAATATTTTTATTCACAAATGATGATGTGGACATAAAGACATTGTGAAGTGTCATTGTCTAGATCTAGACAACCAACTTTACATTGTCTTTGCCATGTCATTGCCATGTCAACTTCACACTTTATTTCACATTTGCATTGGAGAAGTACTTTTGGAAAAAAATGGTTGTCATTTCTATGTGGCAACCATTTTTTTCAAACTCACAATAGGGTTGGAGATGCTCTAAGAAAGTCATACTTTTGCGATAAATTATATAATTTCCAACAATACTACAATTCGGGACAAAAATGAATAATATTGTGACTTGAGTGATTATGGAGCAAAAGGATGTTGTAACTTTGCCGAGGTTCAATATATTTCTAGAATATAACTTGGCATGTAAGACAATAGAACACAAACGACGATCGCATACTTATAACAAAAGAAGCACTTTGGCGACTTTTTTTTTTATAATGAAAAGAATGTTATGGACATAACTGGATTTTGAAAGCAAAGACAAATACGTAAGCAGTGGCCATTCCCATCAGAACAAATTAGTAGAAGATGCAGTGGCCAGTGGGGATAGACGAAAAATGCTAAGTTTACTACCAAATTTTTACAACCTTCTTACAACTACTCTCTTTCACTCCTTACATATGGGTCCCATCGGGTCTCACCGGGTCCCACCACCACTCTCATTTCCCTGCTACATGGGCTCCATCCGGCCCCACTATTTTTTTTCTTCCTCCAATCGAAGTCCGACGTGTCCGGTTGTAGGAGAGTTGTAAAATTTGGTTGCAGGCATAGCAAAGCCCGGGGATAGACTCCCCTTACATCAAACTCTTTTGATCTTCCTAAGAAGAAAACATAATTAGGTGACACATCAATTCAAGGGTCACACATCATGAAAGACACAAAGGCAGAAACTAGGAGACAATAATGAAAGATGGATATGTTTTCGTGAGTAAAAACAACTATATCATCCGTACTAAATAATCAATCTACATTGTCATCATCTTTGTGGTCCAATCTTTAAAATAATTGTCATCATCTTTGTGGTCCTTCTATCTTTCAACCCAAAGAGCTAAAAAAAACTTGGCTTTTTTTTTTTCTTTTTCTTTTTTTCATTCAAATCTCTCAGTCTAAATGATGAAAAGAAATTTAGCTTTTTGACAGTTCAATTTAAGATCATACAACAAAAGAACATTGATGCTCCATATGCTCCATATTCCTCTAAATGAAGAGGTAATATATACATATCCCGACGAATAAGGATTATATATTTATGGCTTAATTGCACTTTGATATCCTCAATTATTTCAGTTTTGAAACTTAATACCCTAAACTTTTTTACTCAACAACTCGATACCCTCAACTATTTTAGTTTTCCAATTTAATACCTAAAACAAAAAAAAAATAAAAAAATTCGAAACTACACTCGGCTCCCTCTCTCTCTCCCCATGCACCCCCTCCCTCTCCGGCAGTCGATGCCCCCTCCCCCCCTCCAGCGGTGCGCGAGGAGGGGGCACGGGTGGAGGAGGGGGTTGGGGGTGGGGGCGGCCGACGGCGAGAGGAGGGGGCGCGGGTGGAGGTGGGAAAGGAGGGCGGTGGGAGGAGGGGGGAGGCCAAGGGTGGCCGGAGGGGGGATGGGGGGGCAGGCGGGGCGGAGGGGAGGGAGGGAGCTGGGGGGTGGCTGGAGGGGGGAGGGGCGGGAGCGGGTAGCCGAAAGGGGGGGGGGGGGGGGGGTTGAGGTGGGTGGCCGGAGGGTGGGGTGCGGGTTGGTGGATAGTTTTAGATTTTGAGCAGAGGCATTATTGTCCAAAAAATTCAGTGTATCAAGTTGAAAAAAAAGTTCAGGTATGAAGTTGAAAAACGAAAATAGTTGAGGGTATCAAAGTGCAATTAAGCCTATATTTATTCTATCACCTGTAGAATGATAGCCAAGTTGTATGTTCATTTTGGATATAGAGCCCGATTAACACAAAAACACATTTTTTGGGGGGATATTTCAGCAAATGCTCTCATTACAAATATGAAAACTAACATATACCCTCACTTATTTTAAAAACTAGCAAATGTCCTCATTATGTATAAAATAATCAAAATTTATGTAAAAATAGTGGGTGAATATCTTAATTTTTTTAAATATTGCATACAAAGGAATGAAGTCATTTGCTAGTTTTTTTTTTAAATAAGTGAGGGTATATACTAGTTTTCATATTTGTAATGGAGATATTTGCTATAATATCCTTTTTTTTTGTAAAATTTTATTAAAATATGTGTAGGAGGATTCAAATATGAATTGCTCTGGTACTCTGTTGAAGTCATTGTTGTTGGGTGGGAATCCTAATCTATGTGGAGGACATCCCAAAATGCAAGATATTCAGAGAGATACAACGACAAGGGTGGCTCTATTCGAGCCTACATTAGAGTCTCTGTAGAGCAGTATAAGAGGGGATAGTACATTGGCATTATATCGTTAGTGTGTCAATAATCACTCAAATTACAATCGAACATTCTGGCGGTATATCTCAATATACCATCACAGCTCATCTAGAACCGCTTGGTGGTAGATCAACTGTATACTGTCAACACACTGCCTCAAGGGCTGAAGCCCCAATTCTGGTGTTTAATCAATACCATTAGATCGAGGTAAACGGTCTAGGATATTTTAGGATTATGGGTGATTTAAATAGAGGTTTTTTAACTCTAATTTCCATGCACAACAATCTAAAGAGAATATTTTCTCATTAGTGCAATTTTCTAGGAAGAGGAAGAAGGATTTAGATTTCTAGGGTTGATTTGGAGAGAGAGAGAGAGAGAGAGAGAGAGAGAGATCGACTGAGGAGTTCTACATTAGTTTGTCCTCGTCTTCTTGTGTATAATAACTCTATCTTCTCAATATAATCTATTTCCATATATTTTAAGTGTAGCGGTGATCCGTGTTGGACTGATGGAAAAGACTGTAAGGAGTCAGTATATTTTTATTCTATTAGTGGAGGCTTTTCCAGGTTGGACTCTGATTGTCCCGTAGTTTTTCGGTCAAGGATTTTAACGTAAAATTAACTATATTTGTGTTGTACTTGTTGTTTGGTTCACTTTTTTGAATTTTGTCTGGGTTATGCCTTCTCTTCGGTCATCGACAAGTTTCTTCTAGATTGTGGGATAGTTTCTGCGTTCGTTCCCAACAAAAGACCTTGACACTGCACCAAAATTTATGAGTTTTAGTGAGGATTTAGGGTAATATATATAACACATGTACATCTTATGCACGAGAAGAATAGTTAATAAAACGACTATAGGAAAACCTGTACAAATACATCCATATTTGAACTTACAGACCGATATTTTTCATTCGAAAGAAAATTAAATAATTATTAAATTCATTTTTAAGGGGATATTTTTTATTATAGCAAGTTAAATACTGATAAACAAATTTTATACATTTAGGGTAGTATATTAGTTATTCGAGGGTTTTGGTTATGACTAATCGATTAAGTTTTTCATTAAATAACCACTAAACTTTTGTACCTGATGTTTATCACATGTTAAGTATTTCATATTCTCATTTTTTTAAATTTATATTCATGAAATTGTAACTAGTGTCGAATATAATACGTATAATTGCTAACGATACATGCTTAGCATATCAAACACTTGTTATTATGAGTATGTAAAATATATGTATATTTCTTTGCATCTCTAACTTTATATTATAGCAAAGTAATTTGGGAAATTTGAAATGTTCCCAATGATGAGATAATGATACTGGACCGAAAGATATACAAGAACTCAAGTCAAAACAAAGCAAAGTTCTTCTGAAGACTTTGTTTTCTATTCTATCCTGTAATGTTTTCAATAAAAATATGACGTAACACTTAGAGAATGAGCTGTGTTTGGAAGCGCAATCCACCAAACTTTATATAAGCCATGAAATATGCAAAATTTGCATGTATTTTAATTAGAGCATTCCCCATTTAGAAGTTGGACTATATTTTCAAATATCAAATAACCTCTACATTTATATTTATATATATTCAGTCAAACACCTTTTCACTGTTATAATCATATATGTAGATACTAACATTATTTTTACTTGATCCTTAGGTGTAATAGTCGTATATATTGATACAAGATTTAGTTATTAGGTTATATATTTATCTCACATAAATTTTTCAATCTAAAAACCTTGAAATTAGTTTTATTAAAATAATGAAAAAGGTTATATTAATAAAAAATTAACCTAATTTATTTTTATTTATATACTATTTTCCAATGTAGCACCATAGTTAAATTATGTAATTTAAAAAATACCATGGACACCTAATCCACCTATGTGTCACCATGCATGGTTATGAAGGGTAGTTTGTCATTTCATCATAAGGGGATTAATGATTATGTTGGGATTTTTGTTTAATTAAAAAATATAATAAAAAGGGGTTCGAGGGAGAGAGATTTCCTATCTCCTCTCTCTCCCTCACTCATTCCTGACCATCTATCTCGTAAACCTCCATTTGCCCTCTTAACCGCACCACCCAGCCAATACCATTTCCTCTCCAACTCAACTCCCTTCCTCCCTTCCTCCCTTCCCCTCCACACTTTTCAACCCCCATTTGTAGTTGTTATTGTTGTTGCCATTAGCTATTACTAAAAGCATCACTTTTGTATTATATATATATATTTTTTAATCTTTTTTTAATGAGAATCATATGAGCAAACGTCTGCATATTATATTTGTTTTATGTTAATGCAAGTGTCTGATATTCTATATTGTAGATAATATGGTGTGTGGTGACACACAAAAAATTATATTATCAATTTTCTGTAATATATATAAATGATTCACAACCTAGATGAGTTTGGCCAAATCATTGGTAAGATTGTAGTGTAATATGGCATTAGTCTATCATAACTCTAAGTTTGCACTAGTGCACTTTGTGTGTATTGAACATGACCACTTGAGGTTGTATTCTTTGTACTGACTACATAAGAGAACAAACATAATGGTTATTATGGATGCTTGTGCTCTTAAGCAGGATATATTAACAGACATGTATATGAAGTGTGAATTACTTTGAGTCATAAACATGAGTATGTGAGGTTGACAACTACCGGAGGAAGGTTGACGCTGAAGATCTCTTAAGGAGGAATAGTCATATTTATGTTACTAAAAAAGATTCTACTTCTAAGCCAAAAGATGGTAAAGAAGAGTAACATTCAGAAACAAACAAATTTAGCAAAGAAGGATATGGGACCTCAAGACGCTATAAAAAGGCCGAAAGGTAAGTATTTCAAGTACAAAGGGTCAGGACATCGGAGAGTGAATGTCCACTTCTCAAACATGGGAACAAAAAAGATATATCTCATTTAATAGCAGTTGAAACATGTTTAGCGATGATATCTACTGGCACCTAGTATGCAGATACAAGAGCCACTAATCATGTCTGTAATTCATTGTAGGGGCTCCAGAAAACCAGACGACTTAGTAATGGAGAGATATGCTTGTTTTTGGATGATGCTATAAAAGTTGCGGTCGTTTCAGTAGGAGATGTTGACATTGAGAGATTGTCTTCATGCACCTTACTTGGAAGGAATTTGATTTTTTCTATACTAGTTAAGGATGTATATTCAATTTATTTTAATAGCAATATTGTTATTAGAAAATAAGCATTTATTTGTTCTGATGCATTAGTAGATAATTTGTATGTCACTAATCCTATTTCACCCACAATGTAACTTATGGAAATGAATCATATATCTTCTAACTTAAATAAAAGAAAAGAACCTTCTTGTATGAACAAGACATATCTTTGGCACTTGCGATTATGTCATATTAACCTATGAAGGATTCAAAGACTGGTTACAGATGGACCTTTAAGTTTATTAAAAGTGGAGGCACTTCTAGTATGTGAATCATGTTTGGAAGGTAAAATGACCAAAAGGTCTTTTATGCCAAAGGGGTATAAGGACAAAGATATGTTAGAATTGGTTTATTCTGATTAGTATGTGTTGGCCCATTGGTCATGATCATAACTGATTTTGATAATCAACATCAATTTTGGTCGATACGTAAAATATTTACAGCTACAGGAATCAAGTCAGAATGTTTGTACCTACTACTACAAACATCTTGTCGTCATCAAGAACCAAAAGTGATAGAATCAAGATCAAGGATTTTACATATTTCTTTCGTATTTTTATTTTATTTGAGTCTAGAAAAATATATAAGATTGATCGGATCGGTACTGGCTTAGCTATTCTCAGTCTACAATATACAACTTTCCTATCAACAAATTTCTATCCAAAAGTCCACAAACTAAGGCCCAAAACACATCAAATTGGCCCAAATAGTTGTTAGAACTCTGGCAGAACTCGGCCATAACGCGGCCTAATTTTGGCCCGAGTTCGATCTAGGTTGTTTCAACTTATTTTTGAATTCCTTGGATATCTGAATCCAACGTTCGAATGCGAGATCTCTGCATCCGAACTCTGTCCGAACTATGCCCAAATTCAGTTCATAAAAACACTATAAATATATAAGAACTTTCACATTTCTAAATCTTCCAATCTCATTCACTTTTTTTTCTCTATTTCTTAGTTGTTTTCTACGAGCTATACACTTATAAATTTAGCCTATACTACCCTTAGCCAAGCCAGTATCAGTTTACTTCAATGTAGAGTTTAGTTATATAGAGTTGTATCAGAGGCTATCTAAGAAAATGTTCCAGTTTTTAATCGCTTCCTGGAGTTGGTCGTACATTCGTCATCAAATACGGTGTTGTTGAAGTTGGTCATGCACTTGTCCCCAAGTAGGTGTCGTAAGAGTTGCAAGCACTCGGTTAAAGCTTGTGCCATAGTAGATTAACATTGAGCAGGAGTACTTGAGACTGGATTAGTCCTCCACGAGCGAAACTATTATATCGCTGTGTCACTAGGTTTGAATCTTCTTAACTCTTTACTCTTACTTCAATTCATATACTATTATTGATATGCTCTTATTAGCCATATTACATTTTTTCAGTTGTGATATTAATTCTGCTGCACGCACACACTCTATTCACCCCCTTCTAGAGGTGCTCAACGGTCCTATAATTGGTATCAGAGCAGGTTATACATATATATAACCATCTAGAGAGTATATATGGCAGCTATTAAATCTATATTCAACGGTGAAGGCAATCCACAAATAGACCTCCACTATTTGATGGAATAAACTATACATACTGGAAAACACGAATGAGTTTGTTTCTTAAGTCACTGGACTTTGATCTATGTTCGATAGTCACATACGGTTACAAGAAACTGCCTAGAACAGTGATTGATGGTGTTTTAGTAGACAATTCCCATGATAAATATATTGGGCATGAAAAGACACATGCTAGTCTAGATGCACGAGCCATCAATGCACTATTCTGTGCAACTAAAAAAATTGAGTTCAATCACGTATCTACTTGTGTCACATCTAATGATATTTAGAGCCTTCTTAAGGTAACTCATGAAGTAACTTTCCAAGTGAAGGAATCCAAAATTAGTAGATTAACGCAAGAGTACGAGTCATTCAACCCGGTGAATCAATTACACAGATGTTTCACTTGTTTCCTAGATATTACTAATCCTCTATAATCTCTTAGAAAGTATTACAACAACCACGAGAAGATCAGGAAGATACTACAGGCTCTAACCAAGAATTGGAACCCGAAGGCCACCGTGATCATTGAAAGAAACGATCTCACCATGATGACATTAGAGACGTTTGACAAGCTCATGACCCACGAATTGGATTTGCAAGACTTTGAAGAGACGACCCCCAAAGAAAAATCCATCGCCTTCAAAGCTCAAGCCAGAAGAGTCTCATGTAATGATACTAATGATGAAGATTCTTATGATGACGAACATGCCTTATTGGTCAAGAACTTTAAAAAATTCTTAAAACTTGAGCGATCAATCTGAAAGAATAAGGATATCTATGAAAGCAACAAAGAAGATACAATCTGCTTTGGATGCAAGAAGTCACGACACATAAAGAAGGACTGTCCACTAGCGAAGAAAAGCAGTCCATATGACCGATCAAGATTGTGCAGGAAAGCAACAACTGGTCAAAAATATATAAAAACCAGCATCTGGCACGAAAGTGAGGCTAGCGAATCAGAAGAAGAGGACAGACCCAACAATAGTACAAATGTCTGCTTGATGGCATATAATACGGTATCAGAATACCCTATTTATGATGATTTTATATTTGAGCAGTTAGAAAATGCCTTCAACGAAATTACTTGAAGAGCACAGAACTGTGTTGGACAAGTATAAGCAGTCTCGCAAGGAGATTAAGGTATACATGTAGTACCCCGTTCCTACATCGTCCCTTATTTTTCGTCTATGAGGTACACAATAAAGGAATATTGTCGCTAAAGATTTGGTCAGAACCGATTGATCGGGATTGATTGAATCGAATGAACATGACCGATTGAATTAAGATCTTTTCCTCATTATGGAATGGCTTGTTGGGAATCAAGTCCCATATTCAGTGGGTTGCACCTCGAGGATGGTCTCTGTGGTTGAGTCAAAAGAGACCTCATGTTGCTCTGCTTTTCATGCTGCAATTACTTCTTTGGCTTTGATTTTTTGAATACATTTTCGTAAAATATATTTTTGAAGGTTTCATGGCTTGCATTTTTCGAACTTCGCATTCGTATCAAACTTATTGAATAGGGTAATGTTCTTACCAGTTGCTTATGCGATTTCAGGTGATCGCGTAGGCGCCGTCTAAGCGCAACCAATCGGTCTCTCACCTCAAGAAATCGAGGTAAGTGGCTGACCCTTCTCCCCCTTGACCATCTTACTTCTTCAATAAATCGATAACATCATTGTAAATGAAAAGTTAGATGCAAATGCATGGATATACTGCTTATTCTATAGAACTGCTACATGCCTGCTATGTTATTTATGATATAGAACTGTGTCAAACAAAAGATATATTCATTGATTAAATGATGCCATGACAAGGCGAGATATGGTAAAAATGGTTAAGTTCTTATAATATGGACCATGCTTGAGTAACTAGTTTAGTCTAGCACAGTCATGGACAACTTGTGCATAAGGTAAAGTTTCCTTGAATAATACTCTGGGGCTACGAGACCGATTCGGCCTAGGGGAAAATAGGTATATCTATGCTGGATATGAGCACGAGTTATTCGAGTACTTTCAGCGGGGCTCGCTACTTGCGTTTCGATCTAACAAAGCTATAAGTCCAGGATGACTTGTGGTGTCAGTGACCTTCATATATACATTTACACACATTATGCTAGTAAATGATAACAATTGACATGGAAGAATATGGTAAGTCTCACACTGCAATGGCACGCTCTGTCATAGGTAAGCTCTAGCGTAGTTTACGTTATTATGTCTATCATATGCTTGTCTGCAATTCATTAGAATGACTAGAAAGATTACAAATTATGTCATATAATTTTTTGAACCAAATGAGAGCATGGAACTTAATTTGCCATGCACCAGTATGAGTGTAATGTACTGATCTTCGCTCTCTACAGGTACCCCGAACCGAGAAGGACGTGCTACCTAAACTCAAGGTGACACAAGTTCATTTGAAGCCTCGTCCGTGTATTGAAGGCTTGTTTCGATCCTTTTGAAGACTCCATAAATTTAGTCCAAGAAAGATGGCTCGCCTCCCCATGTTAGCAGGTCTTTTGAAATATTTTGCTTATAAATGGAGATGTAATGTATGAAATGACTGTCTCATCATCGTTCATTTTGTAATCGAGTCATGTTGTAAGCCCGCACAACAATATTGTAATGGAGTCTTGTACATGATGTCTATTATCAATGAAATAAAAAAATTTGTCTCAAATGTGTTGTTCAATTTCTCTGCATACTCTATTAGATGTTGTGTTTCGGATAGCCTTATGACTATGCCTTATACGACGCAACTTAGGTTCACACAGCATCACATCCGGGGGACGAATATAAATTCTTCGGAATCGGGACATGATAATACACAGCCGAAGTAGGAAGACTGTCTAATCTTCTTGAACATATCAAATAGACATCTACTACCGGTAACACGGAGGAGATAGCCAAGATTAAACTGGACTATCATGAGGCTATCGTCACAATAGAAAAGAAAAAAAATGACTGTCAAAGTGCAAAAACTATACGACATAGAGAAAAGGAGACACCTGGTCACTAAACGGAGAATCACATATATGACTACCAAATTCGAAGAGTCTTGTGAGATTTCTAAGAAGTTGGAAATCAGATTAGCAAACAGGTCATCCCTGTTACACAGCCTAAGGTTAATCATAATACTATACATGTACCACAAAGGACTAAACCAGATAAAGCACATAAGCAACACGTTTCTCATAACTATGCTTTCATATACAGGTTTTCTAGAAAGACGCAAAAGAAGCATGTCAACACAGAAACAAAGAATACTACTTCAAAAATCACATGCACATACTGTGGTACACACGGGTGCATATCACAGTATTTTAGAGCTAGAAAATTAGTTAACACAAATGTGCTTACTTGGATTCCGAAAACTAATCAAGCTGGACCCTTGAAGAAATGGGAACCAAAGGTTATATCTACTCATTTTGTAGGTGGACCTTTAACCTTCTCATGCTAAAACCAAATGGATCCTCGATAGCGGATGTTTGCGACACATGACAGGTGATGCATCCTTATTCGTTATGCTATCGATGAAGAGAGAAGTATATGTCTCCTTTGTTAATAATCTTAGAGGTAACATTATAGAAAATGGTACTGTTGGTATATCTCCCTATCCAAAAATAAAAGACGTTTGTCTAGTTACATAATTGAAACATAATATGTTGAGCATTAGTCATTTGGCAGATAACGGTTATGGTATCAATTTTTTGAAAGATACATGCTCTATATATAAAATGTCTACTGTAATCCCGTAAATTAAAGGATTAGGGAAGACAATATATATGTTTTCTTTTAGAAAGTACTAATAATTCAGGTAAGTGCCTAGTAGACAATCAACATAAAAGCTGACTATGGCACATGAGGCTAGGACATGCTAACATGGATATTATCTCCAGGCCATCAACTAAGAAACTGGTAAAAAAACTCCTAGAAATTTCCTTCAAGAGAGATATGGTATGTTCATATTGTAAAAAAAAGCAACTAGGTCATAATTTAAATCTATCAATGCTGTAAGCACTTCTAGACCCTTATAATTAATTCATATGGATTTATTTGGTCCTAGTAGAGTCTCTAGTCTTGGCGGTGAGCTCTACGATTTTGTTATAGTTGATGATTTCTCTCGATTTGCATGGGTTTACTTTCTATCAAATAAAAGTGATGTTATTTTTCAATTTCAAGTATTTTCTAAAAACGTACAAAATAAGAAAGGCTTCATGATTACTCGAATCCGAAGAGATCATGATGGCGAATTCGAAAATACTGATTTAAAAAAATTGTAATGATAATGGATATTACCATAAAAAAAATTTGTCATAGAATTCCTTAACAAAATAGGATTATGGAGCGGAATAATAGAACTCTTAGCGATATGGCTAGAGTTATGCTTAACCAGCATAATCTTTCTAAATATTTTTGGATAGAAGCTGTAAGTACGGCCTGTCATATTTTGAGTAGGGTGTTAATTCGACCTGTATCGAAGAAAATCTCCTAATCTCCTACGAATTGTGGTTTGGAAAGATTCTAAATATTTTTTATTTTAAAGTTTTTGAATGTCGCTGCTTTATCCTGAACACGAAGGATAACTTAGGTAAGTTCGACTTGAAGGCAGATGAAGGAATATTTTTGGATATGCTGCCAAGAGTAAGGGATATAGGATTTTCAATAAGAGATCTGTGATTGTTGAAAAATCTATTAATGTTTCCTTTGTTGAGCTCAACTATCAGAAATCTTGCTTTAGTGATAACGAAGACATATAAAACCAATCCAAGATGCCTGAAGATACTGCTACCAACGAGAGCTTCTAAAGAGTCTGCCTAAGAAGATAAATTCATGCCAGACCATCCAGAGATACTTGTTATAGGTGATATTTCCAAGGGAGTAGGTATGCGTTCTTCCAATAGGGACATCGCAGCAAATGTAGCTTTTATTTCTCAAGTAGAACCTAAATCAGTAGCATATGCTTTTCTTGATAAATTTTGGATTGATGCCATGCAAGAGGAACTTTATCAATTTGAGTGAAACTAAGTTTGGAAACTTGTTCACAAACCTATTGATCAATCAATAATTGGTACCAAAATTGGTGTTCTGAAATAAATTAAGTGAGGATGGGCAAGTTCTACGCAATAAAGCATATATAATAGCACAACATTATCATCAAGAAGAATGAATTGTTTATGACGAGACTTATGCTCCTATTACTAGACTAGAATCTATTTGCATATGTTGTGCATTCACATGTTTTCATAATCTTAAACTATTTCAAATGGATTTTAAGAGTGCATTTTTAAATAGGTTTATAAAGGAAGAGATTTTTGTGAAATAATCCCCTGATTTTGAGGATTTTCAAAAACCTAATCACGTTTTTAAGTTAAGAAAGGCACTTTACGGACTCAAACAAGTACCGTGTCCTTGGTATGAATGCCTAGGTACTTTCCTACTTGAAAATAGTTTCTCAAAAGGAAGGATTGATACAATATTGTTTATCAAAACTTTAGATTATAGTATTTTACTTGTACAAATATACATTGATAACATAATATTTGGTTCTACTAATGAAAAACTCTATCAATATTTTTCTAAGTATATGCAGAGTGAGTTTGAGATGAGTATGATGGGAGAGCTCAACTACTTTCTAGGACTTCAGATCAAACAACAATCACAGAGAACCATCATAAATCAAGCCAAGTACACGAAGGACTTACTAAAGAAGTTTGACTTCGACCACGTAAGGCCTATCGACATGCCAATGGCTACATCAACTCGACTTGACCTTGATAAAATGGAAAACCAATCAACCAGCATAGGTATCAAGGTATGATTGATAGTTTACTGTATTTAACTGCTAGTCGCCCTGGTATTATATTTAGTGTTTGCATCTATACACGATATCAAGCTAATCTTAAGGAATCACACTTATGCGCCGTTAAGCTTATCTTTTGATACCTTAAAGGAACTTCTACTATCAGCTTATGGTATCCCAAAGTCACATCGTTTGACCTAATCGGTTACTCGCTGCAGATTTTGCTAGATGCAAAGTAGACTTTAAAAGTACCAGCAACATTTGTCATCTTCTAGGTAAAACTTTAGTCTCTTGGTTTTACAAGAAACAAAATTATGTAGGATTATCAATAACTGAGACTGAGTATATTACTGCAGGATGTTGTTTTACTCAAATTTTATGGATGAAGCAAACTTTAGAAGACTATAATCTTCACTACACTAAGATTCATATATTATGTGATAACACTACTAGTATTAATCTGACTAAGAACCCTGTATGTCACTCACGCACTAAGAATATAGAAATACTTCACCACCTTTTACGTGATCACCAACAATACGAGAATATTTATCTAGAATTTATTGACACAGATTATCAACTGGCAAATATATTCACAAAACCACTAGCCGATGATCATTTTAACTATTTGCGTCGTGAGCTAGGCATTCTTGAATTTTTTGAGTCATAATGTGTTATGATTAATAAAAATACTTAAAAACTTAAAATTCAACGATTTATTTATCGAAGTTATTTTGGGTAGAAGCCGAAATGGTCCTTCTGTCAACAAGTCATAAAAGCCTAAGCGACACAATGCCAAGTGTCTTCGGACTATGCTAGCTGGAATCCGACCCCTACAGGTAACCCAAGGTAAAGGATATTATTTAATCAATGAGCTACAAGTTTTTAGGTAACTTTTATTATTCATTTCTTAATATATGAACCAAAATTCAAGCGGCCGAACTCGGACCGAATTCGGACCAAACTCGAACCGAGTTTAGACCGAACTCTCTGGGGGTCTTTTTATATATTTAGCCATTCGAAATAGCATCCCTCTCCTTCATCTGCTTCTCTAAAACAACCGACCGCAACCCCTAAAACCCTAATTTTCAAAACCCTGGAACCTAGAAAGCTCAATTTAAGGCTTTCCAACCCAAAATTCCTTGGATCTAAGGCATTTTAAAGGCTCCCTCATCCATTCTTATTCGTTTTGAGGTATAATTCTCTTTCTTTCTCTTTTAATTTCATTATGGCACTAGAGTGTTTAAGAGAGAAAAGTATAGATGCTGACTCATCTTCTACTTCTGATAACGAACCTATTTATCTCTTCAGTCCCTCTCGTCCTGATGACGATGAGGAATTTAATTCGATACTAGTTGTTTCACTAGAGAGATCTATAAATTGGTTTGATCATTCTATTACAGTAAAATATATATGTCTGGGTAAAATAATTAATTTTACTATTTTCTCGAAATATTTGAACACTTTTGAAAATTTGGGTCTTCGTAAATTCTTAGAAGTTTCAAATCCAACTCATGAAAATATGGTTCACATGTTTTATTGCAACTTTCAAGTGTAGAGTCCTGTCCCTACATCGTGCCCCGTTCTCCGTCCACGGGGTGCGTGAGAAAGGAACATTATCGCTATCGATTCGGCCGGGACCGATAGGTCGGGATCGATCGAATCTGTCGAACGGGAACATTGAATTAAGATCTTTTCTCGTTATGGAAAGGCTTCTTCGGAATCAAGTCCCATATTCAACGGGTTGTACCTCGAGGATAGACTCTGCAGATGAGTCGAGAGAGACCTCCCGTTGCTCTCTTTTTTACGCCGCACTTGCGTTGGTTTTGGCTTTGGTTTTCTTAATGCATTTTCGTGAATGTTTTTATGGCTTGCATTTCGAACTCGCATTTACATATCGAACTCCTTGAATAATACAATGTTCTAATCAGTTACTTGTGCGATTTCTAGTAATCGCGTATGCGATGTCTAGCGCGACCAACAAGTCCCTCGCCTTGAACAGAAATCAAGGTGAGTGGCTGACCTCCTTCACCTTGACTGTAACCCTATTTTCAAAAATTTAATAAATAAAAAATAATTCCAAATTTACCCCAAATTGATTCTATTAGGTTCTAAATATTTTTCTATTACTTTTAGAATTTTTCTGCGATTTGTTTGGAGTTATTTGGACGTCATTTAAATTTTTTATAATTTTAAAATTGCTATCGTAAATGCTGTATTTCTCACTTCCAATGGCAAAATGGTAAATATTTAACCCTAGGGTTGAGTTAGTAATTAACCATGGTTAGGTTGCCCAAATAAATTTTCCTATAAATAGGCACACATCCCAAAGAGAAAAATCCTAATTTTTATCAAATTTAATTATTGATATTAAATCCTCAAAATTAATATTTTAAAAATAATTTCCTGATACTGTGCTGTGCACAGTAACCAACGTTACTGTTCACCGACGACGAGCTCGCCGCCAACGAACTTCTCCGATGAGCCCCGTTCTTCGCGCCCCGACCCCACCGTCGACCACCAAGACCGTCAACGAGTCAAGCCCGACGAGCTGGACGCAGCGCCGCCGTCCTCAGTCGTCGCTGACCACTGTTGCGCCGCCCCGACCGACCGTTGAGCCTAGGCACCAACCGTTCTTCCCCAATTCTTAGTCGATCCTTCGATTTCTAAACACGAACGTGTTCGTCTCCTCGAGACGAATTATTTGCCCCTAGTTTCGACACACCCCGACACACGTAGACCGAGGAATACCTTTCCCTAGTTTGGACACGCGGACACGGACGAGATTTCGTGTCGTGGAGACACGTGGTTGACACCATCGTGTCGAGAATGGCACGACGAACACATCCATGCCCTTCGACACGAGTCTTCGTGTCAGAATAAGCCGATACGTGCACTGGACACAATTTCGAGTGTCCCACTGGTTGGGACACGAAGGTGGTGACCTACCCCCTTAGGCTAACTAAAATTTAGCAAACCCCCTCCTAACAGCAAGCTCGAGCTGATCCCCCGGTCAGCTGAGTGGCGCTCAGACACCCCCCTATGTGACCGGAGTTCGAACCCCCCTTTCATAATGGGTTGGGTGATTTTTATGTTTTTTTGGTTATTTGTTTGTTTGTGTGTGTGTGTGTGTATATATATATATATATATATATATATATATATATATATATATATATATGTATATATTGTATAATAATTTTAAACAGTAGAATACTTGCTGTTTTATAGTTTTATGTAATTTCAGTAATTATTGTTTTATATATTTATATGTATATATGTATATATATACATATTTTATTCTTATGTAAATAATTAAGATATTAATATTAAAATCTTGTATTTAATTCTTTGTGTTTTGATGAGTACATCATATAAGATTATATATATATATATATATATATATATATATATATATATATATATATATATATATATATATATATATATATATATATATATAAAATATATATATATATATATATAAAATATATATATATATATATATATATATATATATATATATATATATATATATATATATATATATATATATATATATAGATTCTGTCATTTAATTTATGTCATTTAAATTTTGTCATTTAATTTATGTCATTTAAATTATGTCTATATTAAATACAGTGCCTATATTGTAATATGTAAATAAATACAATACCTATATTGTAATATGTATTTTATAAATACAGTGCCTATACTGTAATATATAAATAAATACAGTACCTATACTGTAATATATATTTTATAAATATAGTGCCTATACTGTAATATGTACGTGTAAAACCCCTAAATTTTTACTATTTTTTTTTATTAAATTTGGTACTTATTTAAAATTTTGTATTGTACGTCGCGCACGAAATTTTATTTTCGTAATTGCTCGACGAGTGCGAATATGTGCGAACGTACATATTTTTTTGGAAAAATAATTTTCTATTTTTATAGTTCAAATAATATATATAATAATTATTGTATTTGTATTTTGCTTAAAGTTGTGTATTGAGATGACCAAAATCTTATTACTTTATTTATTTATTTATTTATTAGTGGTAATTTAGAAAACTATTTTATATTCCTTGCATATGAGGTACATTAAATTAAATTTATATATTTTTATTTTTGAAATGATTAAATATTAATATTTTATTATTCGAAAAGATATTTAAAAATATTTATTATTTTTGAAATTATTATTATTGGTATTTTGAAAAATATATTTGGAAGTTATTGTGGCGATTTAAATTTTGATTTGATTTTATGGATCTATTTAAATAATTAAATTAATATCTATGTTTGAAAGTTGAGTTATCTTATTTAATTTTAAAATAAAAGATGAATTTAGATTAGATTTAAATTGGATTTAATTTGAATTTGGATTTGATTATGGATTTAAATTAATAGATGAATTATCTATTTTTGGGTTTAAAATATTCCTAATCCTATCCAAATGGGAATTCCCACATCCTATAAATAGGCAGGTACTCCTCCATAAATTCCAACCATCCACAAATTTCCACAACCCAAAAATCCGTGCATCGTGTCCATGTTCCCTCCCAGTCTACTATCTTATTCCATCTATTACGATTACAAAAAGTTTCTGTGTCGACAACCCCGACACTATTCAATAAATTCCTAATCCTAGCCCTAGCCTAGTCTCCGTTGCTTCTACCCCTGTCGACCGCCATCACCACCTTCGCCCCATCACCATCTCGCCGTCGACTTCACGACAACCAGCCCGTCCCGTCCCGACCCGAACAGCACCACCGTCACCGCACCCGACTGCCACGACCACCACCGCAGACAGCCTTCCCGACCTCCTCCCTATCCAGCACCCAGCCACCACCCTCGACTTCTCGGTCGTCCCCTCACGGCCACCGCCACTACCAGCAACACCACCATTAGCGCAACCACCATGGCCATTCCCTAGTAACCCACCACGGCCTCCATCCGACCATCAACCCCGACCACATGCCCCGACCACCAATCCGTCCACCTACGGCCGCCTCTACCGGCATAGCAACCACCACGACACCAGAAAGAAGAGAAAAATAAGAAGAAAACCTAAACTAACCTGCCCTCCGGCAACCTCCTGACCACCAGCCGTCGTGTCCAACGACGCCGCCTCACCCTCCTCCGCCCTGGCCGCTGCGCCGGTGCCGACGTCGTCCGCCCTAACTCCACCCCTTCCGATCTCGTTTCCGCCGCCTCCTTCTCAGATCGGCGCGCCATCGCCCCGAGCTCGTCCGTCTTCCCTCCGCTCTCCTCGATTTCCTCGCCTCTCTTCCTCAAAAACCCCCTCCGTCGCCGCGCCGACCGCGCCGACGCGAGCGCGCCCGCCTCCTCCGCAGGCGCGCAGCATCCGCCTCCTCCACAGGCGTGCAGCGTCCTCTCCCCCATCTCCTCCGAGTGGCCGCCGTTTCACTCCGAGCGCCCCTCCGCCGGATAAGAGCCGCCCCCGCTTCTCTTTTCCCCCTCGCTCCTCCTTCCTTTCCCTTCTCCTCTCACAATCCCTCTTTCCTCACTCTCTCTCTCTAACTCTTCTTCATTCGGTGATGTTATTTAGTTATTTTTATTTTTATTTTTTAACTGACTCATCACTTTTCCTGAGTAGTACTAGCCCCTGAGGAAAAGACCAGTACATCAGTACATTGTTATATTTTATTTATTATTATTATTATTATTATTATTATTATTATTATTATTATTATTATTATTATTATTTTTATTTTTATTATTATTATGATTATTATTAATTTCTGTCATTAGTTTATTTTTTATTTTTTCTGTTATTATTAATATAATAATTTGTGATTATTATTAAATATTAAGATTATTATTATTGTTATAGCTATTAACAAAGATTGCTAATTTGTTATATTCTAAAAAAAATATACTTATATAAATAGTTCTCTAAATATTTCATGTAGTTACCTAGAATATGGTATTAAGTTATTTTTATAGTATTTCTATATATTTTTCAAAAGATGATTTTGACCTAATATATATACTTGGTAAATTTGAATTTTAATTTAAAAGATATTTTTAGATTTTTAAAGCATTTATTTAAAATATTTTGATTAGTAAAATATAGTTTCTAAAATATTGTAAATATTTTCATAAATAGTTCTAAATATTTTTATGAATTTTCTTCGATTATCGAATCATGCCCAAGATAAATCGTATAAATTCCTATTTCCTTTCGAGTTTGGACTTCTAAATATCGTTCCTAGCTAAACTAAATGTTCTGGACTCAATGGCACGGTCCGTCCCATCGATTGAGATCATCTTGCGTACTTTTGGCATGTACGACTATTTTGTGCCAATACGATCATACGCGCGTCAACTGCAACCATGTCAAGGACTTTTTGGATTATCGTAGCACACCAGACGTCCTACCAGGCAAGACACCTTGCCATTTGCTGTTTACTTATTTTAGCTCATATTTCATGCATTGTTCATTATTTTCTTCATGCAAAATAAACTGTGATACATGGCATAACCTGTTAGAACTTACTGTTCATTTATATTTCCTGCTATGTATTATTTTTCTTACACATTAAACCTAGATTTAAGGGACCACCTTGTGTGTTGCATTCATTGGCCTTGACACGTTGTACCACGAAGTTGTGTGTCGCATGTAAAATACGGACGTGCGTGATTGGCTGGCCACCAGTACGTACAAGCCGTGCGATGGAATGATCGCGAATAGAGATTGCATGCTAGTTTGACTTAGTGGTTATAGTGGTTTTGCGTTGTGGATACAACACAGTAGGCATTGGGCGGGGAGGACAATTCCTTAGCGTATGGGCTTCGATGCACTTTCCCTTGTGACCCGGATTCGCCGCTGGAGATACGGGGTTGATGACCCATGATTACTGACGGCCACTGACGTTCTGCGGAATATTATACTCTTACTGATGGGGCCTCTGGTGCCCCAAGGGGGGGACCATGCCGATCCTATTTAGCCAGGGCCCATGCGTAGGAAGGATTGTTCTTAACTACATTTCACTTAGAACGGTTAGGCTACCTTATCCGTTAGGTACGAGTACTTTTGGTTTGGGTACTTGTATCTGACCGTGGCTTGGAACAATAACTTGTCGCAGATTAGTTCGTTACATCTTGTCCTTGTTTGGTTGTAGGTGTGACTTACTACTTCGATGAGAAGGTATTGAACCTTGTTGGGGTCCGAATACCATATTGGATTCATAGTATGGAAAGATACGTCACCGTGAATTAGTTTACCATCTCCTGTCCTTGTTTGGTTGGGGGGATGGTAAGCTCGTTCAATTGGTGCGTATTGGACCATGTTATAATTCAATTGACTTATTTATTTGAGCAATATTTATTCAGTTTATATGGCATGATATTATGTGTCTTGTTACGTCCCTCTGAGGACCTGGTTATCTCTCCAGGTGTGTGCTATTATCTTTCGCAGGTGTTCTAGCGCTAGCCGTGATCATCGCTATTTCTTCGAGGATGATTGCACTTGGATCGTCTTCGCTTCGCTCGCCAAAATCATTTCTTTTCTCATGTATTTATCCTTTACTCGTTGGTAGTAGATTTGTCTCTGCCCAACATATCGTATCAAGACAATTCATAGTTAATTATATCTTTTATTCATTTATTTTGTGTGGATAAGATTAGTTATGGTTCTACTGCATTTTACAGCTTACGTATATTTATTATACGGTTGGCATATCTACGTTCCTAGTCCTACGTATTTTGGGACTGGGGCGTTACATGTTTTTGTGGTAGCCCATGCAGGTCAAGATAAATTGTTTGGTTACTTTACCGTACCAAGCAAACCTGTGTATAGGATTAGAGTCTAGGATCTCATCCACATACTTGACCGCCTTCTCGTTTGACTCCTCGAGTTGCATCTTGCTTGATTCCTTCTATCGTGATTCGTGCCCTTCTTTCGTGCTTGATAGAGATTAATAAGGTAACCCATACTAGGTGGACATGACCCATTGTCCTAACACCCTTAGTTTAACTCTTGGAAGTTGGGTAGAACGCCTTACGACCTAACCTTCCTTAAGGCCTTAACCAAGCCTTAGACAAATAAACCCTAGGGCAACTGTATAGGCACCAACCTAAGACATTACTAGGTTCTTAAGAAGTTTGAATTAGTCCCACTTCTTTCAAATCGTGCCTATGTTTTTACTAATTTTGACTATCCTATGCTGCTAGTTTAGCTTAAGTTTTGCAAGCTTATTCCCTTATCGAGCTTGATCATGACATGTTTTATTGGGTGCGCACCCACTAATATATTGTCTAATCATAACCGGTGCATAATGGTCTGATCAACCAAGTGCACTTTGGTTCGCTTTTATCTATTATTCTACGTGGATGGAACATAATTAAACTTGGCCTTTAGAATCCCATCCACGACTGCCTTGACAATTCTTTTAAAATTATTCGGTCATCTTTGAACCACGTATTCGTATTCGATATCATCGTCTTCGAACTCTTTATTGCTTTCGCCTTCACCTATTTTAGAGGGACGAAGGCGTTATACTAGAACTTCCTCTGGCCTTCCTAATGATTATGACCACTATCACTCGATATTGCTATATCTTCATCTTAAACTACTCGTCCCTTTTTTTCGGTCCTATATTTACTCTCATGACCTTCTAATCACTTAAGTTAGGAGTGACCCAAATCGCTCTCTCAATCGTGCTAGCAACCAACTCCTAAGAAACCATATCTTTAAGGTCTCTAATCTATTTTCTCTAGATAACACACTAGCCTTCATCGCATGTTTTAACTTTAAACCTTACTCATTTTCCTTCTTGAGCTAACCCATGGTTACCCTCGCCGTTAGTGAAGTCGCGATTTCCTAATGCATGATTGCGTTGGACGTTGTGAATGATTATTCCTCACCGATACCCCCTTGCGCCTTTCACCCCCTACTAATTTTTAATTTCGAGGACAAAATTCTTTTAAGTTGGGTAGGATGTAAAACCCCTAAATTTTTACTATTTTTTTTTATTAAATTTGGTACTTATTTAAAATTTTGTATTGTACGTCATGTAGTCGTATTGTACGTCGCGCACAAAATTTTACTTTCGTAATTGCTCGACGAGTGTGAATATGTGCGAACGTACATATTTTTTTGGAAAAACATTTTTCTATTTTTATAGTTCAAATAATATATATAACAATTATTGTATTTGTATTTTGCTTAAAGTTGTGTATTGAGATGACCAAAATCTTATTACTTCATTTATTTATTTATTTATTAGTGGTAATTTAGAAAACTATTTTATATTCCTTGCATATGAGGTACATTAAATTAAATTTATATATTTTTATTTTCAAAATTATTAAATATTAATATTTTATTATTCGAAAAGATATTTAAAAATATTTATTATTTTTGAAATTATTATTATTGGTATTTTGAAAAATATATTTGGAAGTTATTGTGGCGGTTTAAATTTTGATTTGATTTTATGGACCTATTTAAATAATTAAATTAATATCTATGTTTGAAAGTTGAGTTATCTTATTTAATTTTAAAATAAAAGATGAATTTAGATTAGATTTAAATTGGATTTAATTTGAATTTGGATTTGATTATGGATTTAAATTAATAGATGAATTATCTATTTTTGGGTTTAAAACATTCCTAATCCTATCCAAATGGGAATTCCTACATCCTATAAATAGGCAGGTACTCCTCCATAAATTCCAACCATCCATAAATTTCCACAACCCAAAAATTCGTGCATCATGTCCATGCTCCCTTCCAGTCCACTATCTTATTCCATCTATTACGATTACAAAAAGTTTCTGTGTCGACAACCCCGACACGATTCAATAAATTCCTAATCCTAGCCCTAGCCTAGTCTCCGTTACTTCTACCCCTGTCGACCGCCATCACCACCTTCGCCCCATCACCATCTCGCCGTCGACTTGATGACAACCAGCCCGTCCCGTCCCGACCCGAACAGCACCACCGTCACCGCACCCGACTGCCATGACCACCACCGCAGACAGCCTTCCCGACCTCCTCCCTATCCAGCACCCAGCCACCACCCTCGACTTCTCGGTCGTCCCCTCACGGCCACCGCCACTACCAGCAACACCACCATTAGCGCAACGACCATGGCCATTCCCTAGCAACTCACCACGGCCTCCATCCGACCATCAACCCCGACCACATGCCCCGACCACCAATCCGCCCACCTACGGCCGCCTCCACCGACATAGCAACCACCACGACACCAGGAGATGAGAAAAATAAGAAGAAAACCTAAACTAACCTGCCCTCCGGCAACCTCCTGACCACCGGCCGTCGTGTCCAACGACGCCGCCTCACCTTCCTCCGCCCTGGCCGCTGCGCCGGCACCGACGTCGTCCGCCCTAACTCCACCCCTCCCGATCTCGTCTCCGCCGCCTCTATCTCAGACTGGCGCACCACCGCCTCGAGCTCGTCCGTCTTCCCTCCGCTCTCCTCAATTTCCTCGCCTCTTCTCCTCAAAAACCCCCTCCGCCGCCGCGTCGACGGCGCCGACGAGAGCACGTCCGCCTCCTCCGCAGGCGCGCAGCGTCCGCCTTCTCCACAGGCGCGCAGCGTCCTCTCCCCCATCTCCTCCGAGTGGCCGCCATTTCCCTCCGAGCGCCCCTCCGTCGGATCAGAGCCGCCCCCGCTTCTCTTTTCCCCCTCGCTCCTCCTTCCTTTCCCTTCTCCTCTCACAATCCCTCTTTCCTCACTCTCTCTCTCTCTCTCTAACTCTTCTTCATTCGGTGATATTATTTAGTTATTTTTATTTTTATTTTTTTTAACTGACTCATCACTTTTCCTGAGTAGTACTAGCCCCTGAGGAAAAGACCAGTACATCAGTACATTATTATATTTTATTTATTATTATTATTATTATTATGATTATGATTATTATTATTTTTATTATCATTATTATTATTATTAATTTCTGTCATTAGTTTATTTTTTTATTTTTTCTGTTATTATTAATATAATAATTTGTGATTATTATTAAATATTAAGATTATTATTATTGTTATAGTTATTAACAAAGATTGCTAATTTGTTATATTCTAAAAAAAATATACTTATATAAATAGTTCTCTAAATATTTCATGTAGTTACCTAGAATATGGTATTAAGTTATTTTTATAGTATTTCTATATAATTTTCAAAAGATGATTTTGACCTAATATATATACTTGGTAAAATTGAGTTTTAGTCTAAAAGATATTTTTAGATTTTTAAAGCATTTATTTAAAATATTTTGATTAGTAAAATATAGTTTCTAAAATATTGTAAATATTTTCATAAATAGTTCTAAATATTTTTATGAATTTTCTTCGATTATCGAATCATGCCCAAGATAAATCGTATAAATTCCTATTTCTTTTCGAGTTTGGACTTCTACATATCGTTCCTAGCTAAACTAAATATTCTGGACTCAATGGCACGGTCCGTTCCATCGATTGAGATCATCTTGCGTAATTTTGGCATATACGACTATTTTGTGCCAACACGATCATACACGCGTCAACTGCAACCATGTCAAGGACTTTTTAGATTATCGCAGCACACCAGACGTCCTACCAGGCAAGACACCTTGCCATTTGATGTTTACTTATTTTAGCTCATATTTTATGCACTGTTCATTATTTTCTTTATGCAAAATAAACTGTGATACATGGCATAACCTGTTAGAACTTACTGTTCATTTATATTTCCTGCTATGTATTATTTTTCTTACACATTAAACCTAGATTTAAGGGACCACCATGTGTGTTGCATTCATTGGCCTTGACACGTTGTACCACGAAGTTGTGTGTCGTATGTAGAACACGGACGTGCGTGATTGGCTGGTCACCAGTACGTACAAGCCGTGCGATAGGAATAACCGCTAATAGAGATTGCATGCTAGTTTGACCTAGCGGTTATAGTGGTTTTGTGTTGTGGATACAACACAGTAGGCATTGGGCGGGGGAGGACAATTTCTTAGCGTATGGGCTTCGATGCACTTTTCCTTGTGACCCGGATTCGCCGCTGGAGATACGAGGTTGATGACCCATGATTACTGACGGCCACTGACGTTCTGCGGAACGTTATGCTCTTACTGATGGGGCCTCTGGTGCCCCAAGGGGGACCTTGCCGATCCTATTTAGCCAGGGCCCATGCGTAGGAAGGATTGTTCTTAACTACATTTCACTTAGAACGGTTAGGCTACCTTATCCGTTAGGTACGAGTACTTTTGGTTTGGGTACTTGTATCTGACCGTGGCTTGGAACAATAACTTGTCGCGGATTAGTTCGTCACATCTTATCCTTGTTCGGTTGTAGGTGTGACTTACTACTTCGATGAGAATGTATTGAACCCTGTTGGGGTCCGAATACCATATTGGATTCATAGCATGGAAAGATACGTTACCGTGAATTAGTTTACCATCTCCTGTCCTTGTTTGGTTGGGATGATGGTAAGCTCGTTCAATAGGTGCATATTGGACCATGTTATAATTCAATTGACTTATTTATTTGAGCAATATTTATTCAGTTTATATGGCATGATATTATGTGTCTTGTTACGTCCCTCTGAGGACCTGGTTATCTCTCCAGGTGTGTGCTATTGTCTTTCGCAGGTGTTCTAGTGCTAGCCGTGATCATCGCTATTTCTTCGAGGATGATTACACTTGGATCGTCTTCGCGTCGCTCGCCAAAATCATTTCTTTTCTCATGTATTTATCCTTTACTCGTTGGTAGTGGATTTGTCTCCGTCCAACATATTATATCAAGACAATTCATAGTTAATTATATCTTTTATTCATTTATTTTGTATGGATGAGATTAGTTATGGTTCTACTGCATTTTACAGCTTACGTATATTTATTATACGGCTGGCATGTCTACGTTCCTAGTCCTACGTATTTTGGGACTGGGGCGTTACAGTACGCTCTTAATTTCTGCAATTTAAATTCATTTACTTACATGTATTTAAATTTCGTATTTATTTACGATTTCACGTATTTCATGCAAACGACCACTCTAAGTCCAAATCTAGCATGAGTTGATTGGACTTAGGTGAGCCTACACATATTCGGGGTCTAGTCGAGTCATATTGGACTTGGTTCATGGCCTCGGGTCCCGTATTTGGACTCCGGTTCAACTTCGTATACGCGAGCAAAATACTTAATTAATAAATTAATTAATTTCAGATTCTGTCCTTTATTGTTTTTGAATATTCAGACAACTTTTTATTGCTGAATAAATTCCAAAAAATTATTATAAAATACTATGTTAATTAAGCTAATTTAATATAATTTGTCTAGGATTTAGTTTGCTGTTTTGCCATTGTATAAAATTAGGAAACCAGAACTCATTTTCAATGTACACTTGTAAACTAATTTTTAATAAATACTGGACTATAAATTCCAAAAAATTTATATTAAATTACTATAATTAACAAGGATCAATTTGGTATATTATTTCACCTATTTTAGGACTGTATAACTATCTTAATAATTATTGGAACAAAATGTACAGTCTGTTTAATTATTTGATTAATATTGACTTATGTGTTTTTGTGGGTTTTTAGGGTATTTTAGTATCGGGACTTTACCCTACCTTAGTGTAGAGACCTACTTGTTAGTCTAGATGTTGTAACACCTCACTTTGGACTACTAGAGCTTCACCTAGCTAGTGTCCTATTAGGAGCCGTGTCACAACAATAGTGTAATCTTAATCGTAACTTAGAGGCTGAGTTTGTATATCATTTTGACAGTACACCGGACATCTATAGCTACATATTCTTATCCTTGCTTTGCTCGAGGCAAGTACCCCTATAAACTTATTTACTGCATATGACAATAAACTGTGAATGAATTATGTTAGAATACTGCTTTCTGGAAACTGCAAGTCATATCTTCACATGCTTTTTACTGGTTCTCAGTCATGCCATACTCTATACTACTCTTAGTATCACTCACATGTTATAAAATGGGTTATGGGGAAACTGTTAGTAGAGTACGTGATCATGCCCCCTTCTCCGTATGTATTTACCGTGCACTGTTACATTGTATATGCAACTTTGTCGTATGTTTGATCCCGCATTTGTTTATGTATATACACCGATGCCGTTAAGTGTACGTATGTGCACTTCAGAACTTTGATATGTTCCACAGTACATCCTACTATCTATTGACCGATCATTTAAGTGCTACAGTTTTAAACTTTAAAACAAACATATATTGCCATGATGAAATGTATCTAAAACTGGATAAATTAAGATATGCCATGACTATGTTATTTTATCTCTTTCCATTACATGATCAGTATTATATGTTTGTAGTACAAGTACTTGCTCCCGTCCTGATAGGATAACGTTGTAGGTCACTGTCCGAGGAAGAAATGTTATGTGATACATATTATTGGCACAGCATTTGAGGACCTGACCTTAGCTTCAGAAGAGGCCCCAACGGGGAACTTTGCTTAGATATCTTTCATGTGTTTTGAGACTTAGACTTTAGTTTGAACTTATATTTGGATACTGGACTTTGTCTCCAGTCTCATAAATTTGAAGTGTAATAACTTTTAACACTTGTTTACTTTCGTCAATAGAAGCTGTGTTGTGATAAAATTTTATTTGGCTTAATGTTAGCACACTTAGTATCATTCATGTATAAACTCTTAGAACAACTTACTACGCTTTAACCAAGCGTAGGCTGGACATGGCTCGGCCCGGCCCAACAATTTGGGTAATTGGTCGTGACATTGACCCTCAATCTTAAAAGCAAGAACTTGGGATGCCACTCCCATTTTCTGTTGTACGTATTTTTAATATACATGTACGGATATCCGACCCATATTTTGACTTGTCTAGCATGGCTTGGCTTGGTTTAATCTTGGTTTAGCTTGGCTTGGGTTATTTTGGCAAGGTTTGAACCAAGTTGGTTCAAGATGAAACCACCCCTTTATAACCCAACTACTATTCTCTCCCTTCATTATTTCTCATAACTTCTTCTTCTTCTCTATTAAAACCTCTCCCCCTCCAAAGGCAAGTGCTAGCTTACTTTATGGAGGAACTCCATTTTTGTTGTTCCATTATCTTCCCTATATGATTCTAAGGCTATTTAGTACTTGGTATTTTTGGTTTTGCATGATTAGTTTTTGTAGATCTAAGTTTATGCAAAACTTGATTTTCTTGGGTTTTGATCTCTCAAACATCATTATTTTCAAGTTTTGATTGTTCCATGTTGTAGAGAATTCAATTTTACTCAAGTTAGACCTTTGAAAACCCGGATTTCAAATTGTTTTGAGTGATTTGTGAACTTGGGAAGTTCATGGGTTCCATGAACACAAGTTCTCGTGTTGGAAAAGATGTACAGTGCTGGGCACATAGAATTGTTATGCGCCCACTGCACGCTTCCTTGGGAGCATAGTTTTGTATGCGCCCAAGTCTCCCTTACTCCCTGTAGGGGGCGCATAGCCCCAAGGCCCTCCCTGGCTTGGGCGCATAATTTTGTATGCGCACAAGTGCATCATGTCTCTTTCCTTGGGAGCATAGACCCTGTCGTGCGCACACTGGTCATAGAGTGAGTCTCTTGACTTTCTCCAAGACACCCTGACTCCACCCTTTGGGCGCATGCATGCATGCGCATGTATGTGGGCGTATAGTTCCAGGCGCATGCCTTCCCAAACCATTGTCTCTCCATGATACCCCCTGCCTCACTTATATATGTGGGCGCATAGACCATACCCCCCTGCCTCACTCATGTGGGCGCATGCCCTTAGGCGCATAGCCTTGGGCGAATGCCACTCTCAGCATATTCATTTTTGGGTGCATGCTCTTCATGACACCCCATGGTCCTTAGTGTGAATTGTGACTTTGTTTATACCCTTTACTTGACTAAGTCCTATAATATTATTTTCCATGTTGCACATGTACTCTGAGCTCTAAACACAATCTTGGTGTGGCACGTACACTCTCTAATGACTCCTTGATAGTGACCCGTCGTGGTGCAGTTACATGAACACGACATGACATTGTGACTTTACATGATAACTCTTGATAGCGACCCGTCGTGGTGCACTCTTTACCAGTAACTTGACATGATAATTCTTGATGGTGGTCCGTTGTGGCGCACCTTTGACAAGTAATCTGGATAAGTAACCTAACATGATAAATATTGATATGTTGTTGCGACGACTATCTTGACTCGCTAATTAACTCTTGTCTTGACATCGTGGATGGTTGTGCTTGTATAAGCTATATGTCTCGTCTTGCATCATGTCTAGGACATGAATTCCTGATTTCCACGGTAAGGGATTTATACTGAATCTGACTAGGATAATGACTAGATTGATCAAGTAGTCCATGAAGAGGTTTCCCAGCAACAGGCAGTCCCGTTATCTGGGTACTCTAATTGGACTTGTAGCCTACCGTCGAGTAGGGCACATTTCCAGTGCACTGTCATGTGTTGCACCCCCAAGCGACCTAATCCAACTCTCTCAACTTGTGACCGGATAACCTGAATTAAGACTGCAGGGCTTGTGGCTGTTGGAACATCTCAATGCATCTTGTTAGTAACTAAGCTTGTGATAACCCTAGTTAGTTAAAGTATCAAGCCATACTTATTGCTTGACTGTGATTGATGAATGGAGTCTAGTATGGTCTTGCCTAGACGAGACCAGTACATGGTTATTTCAGCACATTCCTGTTGTACTTTACTTTATCGATAATTGGTTAGAGACTAAGTTCTGTTCGGGTAAAGGGTTACAACTCTGGTCCTTGTTTGTTTTACGGGTTGTAACTTGGATACTGGAATAGTCCTTTAGTTATCTTATCGTTTATCATCTTGTTTCTCAAACTCATGTCTTTTGTTATCATTTATGTCCTTATGTGCTATTATGCTGGTTTTAGTTCTTAAGTGAAGCCTCCCTTGTGGCACTTGCTCTTTCTGGGGTCTGACCCAGCTGGTTTTGTATGGCCAGATTTTGGAGTAGCACCCGAGGATCTTCCAGCCTTCCAGCCAGATGGTGAACACTAGACGCAACCTTGGCAACGAGTGAGTTTTATTTTGCTCTACCACTCTATTGTAAATTATTCTTTTGAGGCGTTTAGCCGTCGATCAAGTGTTAGCTCGTGTTAAATTACATTCCTGACTGCCTAAGGGCTGTAACATGATTGACAAATCCTAGGGTTGATCATGTATGACTTAAACTCTTGCTAGTATTCTCATTTTGTATGACTAACTTCATGATCATCTGAATATGTAATGTATGGGACGCCTTACTTTGTATGTCTGATGATCTACCATCTTGTTACATTTACTTGCTTGCTTGAGATTGAGACACTAGACTTGTTCTTGACCATAAGTGACAGTTGGCTTATTATAAAACCCTCATGCATCTAGACAGCCATGACCGTACATCGAGGTGGATTACACTTCAATGTACGTAGCTGGCTGTGTCTGTCTCCCGCTCTCCAGTATTCTAGTTCTGGGGCGTGACACGGTTTAAGTGGTGGCCCATGCAGGTCTTGTAAATAAAGATGTGTGAGGGTTTTACGGAATAGATGTCTCAATCAGCACTCGCCCTTGATCTCTACTCGTGTCTTCTAATCTTTCCGATATCTTGACCTGATCACATGCTTATATCCTTGATCTATTATGGTCCTTTCTTATTGTTCCCTATATCGTTTCTTCGGCGATATTGTTCCTGGTCCTACCGATCAGCAAGGCGGAGCACCTCCAGTGAACTAGCAGCAACATGGAGACCAAGCCCAGCATTCTAGAGCGGCCTTCCGAGTCATGCCTACCGGGGGTCAAGAGCCCCCAGTTCAGCCAGTCCAGCCTGTAGAGCCAGACAATAGAACCCTGGTGGGACTTATCAGGGAATTGCTTGCATCTCAAGATCTTCGGGACGATGCCCTGCACCAGACAGTACAAGATGATATGGGCAGAGTTGGTTACCAAGGGAACAATGCGGCTAACAGCTTCAAGCGTCTGAACCCTCCCTTCTTTGACAGCAGTGAAGATGCTATCGCTGCTAATGCATGGCTTCAGGACATAGAAGTTATCCTAGAGGCAGTTAGGATTCCTGAGGAAGAGAAGGTGGCCGTTGTGCGCTGCAGTTATTAGATTTAGCCCGTAGCTGGTGGGCGATGCTAGCAGTTGGATTACCGATGCCTGTCTCATGGGCGGTATTCAACAACAAGTTCCAGACCAAGTACTTTGACGCAGTAGCTCGGTATGATCTGCATACGAGATTCACCAATCTTAAGCAGATGGGCAGGTCGGTCGATGGATATGCGGTGGAGTTTTCTAGACTCAGTCGGTTTGCTCCTACCTTGGTGGCAATCGAATTGGATAGAGCCTAGCGATTCCAGCAGGGGCTCCACCTAGAGATTATTATATCGGTGGAGCAGTTTGAGCACCAGACGTTTGATGCTGTCTTGCGAGCAATGAAGAGGCATGAGTATACTTCGCAGAGGATTGTAGATAGAAGCAGAGGACGAAAGAGGTCTCATGGGCAGATGTCCCAGTCATCAGCACTAGCCCCGACAACTAGGGCTTTGACTATTGGAGCTCCTAGGAGGGCGACCACAATCTCGTCGGTTCAGCACTCGACATCGACGTATCCTCAGCAGCAGAAGCAGAAGCAGTCTTCCGCAATGGGTTGCTCTCATTGCGGGATGCCTGGGCATGTAGTATCAGAGTATCGTAGAGCACAGGGATTGTGCTTGGCTTGTGGGGCACCGGGCCATAAGTTAGGGTCCTGTCCGAATAGAGCTAGTTCATCGTCGTCAAACCTAACCAGTCCATCGGTTAGGGGTCCAGCACAGTGCATCAGCAGTATCAGCCTCTAAGGCCATTACCGCCTCAGGCCCAACAGTATGCCCAAGCTCAGATTTAGAATCGGTAGAGAGGTTTCCAGCAGAGGGGACCAGCAACAAGAGAAAAAGGACAGGCTATGGCTATGACCGTAGCAGAAGAATTGGCATAAGGTGAGGTGGTGGCAGGTACCATTCTCGTTAACTCTTTTCCAACATCAATATTATTGATTCGGGTGCATCACGTTCATTTATGTCTGCACGATTCATAATACGGATAGGACTGGAGCCTGAGTCATTATCAGTAAGGCTCAATATACTTACTGGTAATGGTCTTGTGGGAGTAGATAGAGTCTATTCCTCGTGTCGAATCGTAGTTAGCGGTAGAGAGTTCCCCGCTAGATTGATAGAATTTCCGATGGCCGTCTACGATGTGGTCCTAGGAATGGATTGGTTGAAGGATCAATACGTAAGAATAGACTGCCATATTGGCAGGATTATTTTTGGTATTCCCGGCGAACCAGAGTTTTTATTTTCCAGAGGCGAAGTAGAACCTTCTCCACAGTATTGCGGATGGCAGTGGCAGTTTAGTTTTCCAGAGTAGTAGAAGAGTTTCCTGATGTATTTCCTGAAGAGCTTCCAGACATGCCCCGAGAGAGGGAGATAGAGTTTACCATTGATTTTCTTTCGTGGACGGCACCAGTGTCAGGGGGAGTCTACAGGATGGCACCTTTAGAGTTAGAGATCATGTAGAAAATGATTAAAGAACTCAGAACCAAGGGATTCATTCGTGCTAGTGGATCACCTTGGGGAGCCCCGATACTTCTTGTGAAAAAGAAGGATGGTACGTCAAGATTATGTGTTGATTATCGTACCTTGAACTCTGTAACAATCAAGAACAGATATCCTCTACCAAGGATCGATGATTTATTTGATCAACTCAGAGGAGCGATAGTATTCTCGAAGATTGACTTGCGGTCAGGATACCATAGATCAGAGTCAGAGAGCAAGACGTCGCAAAGACAACATTCAGATCTAGATATGGACATTGAGAGTTCATTGTTATCGTATTTGGAGCAACCAATGTGCCAGCCGTATTCGTGGACCTCATGAATCATATCTTCATGCCCTATTTGGACCAGTTTGTGATAGTGTTTATAGACGACATCTTAGTCTATAGCAAGAATGAGGCAGAGCATGAACAACATCTTCGTGTAGTTCTTCATATTCTCAGAGAGCACCAGTTGTACGCGAAGTTCAGTATGTGCAATTTTTGGCTGAATCGTATCTCTTACTTAGGTCACATCATTACCAGAGGTGGAGTGGAAGTGGACCCCTAGAAGATAGTGGCCATAGAGACATGGCCAGTTTCCAGTACCATCACAGAAGTTCAGAGTTTTCTAGGATTGCCTGGCTATTACCGGCAGTTTGTATCAGACTTCGCTCGGATTTCAGCACCATTGACGCAGTTGACCCGCAAGGATGTGTAGTTTGCTTGGACAGCAGAGTGTCAGAGTTCATTTGAGAAGTTGAAGCAAGGATTGATGACGACACCCATTCTAAAGCTTCCAGATGGGACTGGAGGATTTTCAGTCTATTGTGACACTTCCGGCAAGGGGTTTGGATGCGTCTTGATGCAGCATGGTAAGGTAGTAGCTTATGCATCACGTCAGCTTCGTGATCACGAGAAGAATTACCTAACCCACGACTTGGAGTTAGCAGCGGTAGTGTTCGCATTCAAGCTTTGGAGGCATTATTTGTATGGAGATCGGGTGGAGATTTTCACCGACCATAAGAGTCTCAAGTATGTGTTTACCCAGAAGTATCTTAACATGCATCAGAGAAGATGGCTCGAGCTACTTATGGATTATGACATCAACTTGCAGTATCATCCTGGGAAGGCCAACGTTAATGCAGATGCATTGAGCAGAAGAGCCAGAGTTTATTTTCTAACAGCACAGCTAGAGTTGTTAGCAGATCTTCAGAAGATGGATATTGTAGTTGTTCTTCCCACCAGTGTGGCATTGATGGCCAGTATACAAGTTCAGTCCAGTATAGCTGAGAGGATTAAGTTAGCTCAGTCAACGGATTCTAAGCTTCAGCGGCTTAGGATAAAATGTATAGCACGAAGGAGAGCAGAGTTATGTATCCACGATGATGGTACACTTCGACATGGAAGGTGTCTTTGTGTACCTAGTGGTGATATCAGGCAAGAGATCATGGCAGAGGCTCACAGTTTGCAGTATTCGATTCATCTCGGTGGTACAAAGATGTATCGTGATATCCGTCAGCATTTTTGGTGGAATGGCATGAAGAGGGAGATGGCCCAGTTTGTCTCTCGATATTTAGTTTGCCAACAAGTTAAAGATGAACGTCAGAGACCAGCTGGACTTCTTCAACCTTTACCGATCCCAGAATGGAAATGGGAGCACATTACCATGGATTTTGTAACCCTGTTACCTAAATCCCTAGCTGGAAGAGATGCTATCTGGGTTATAGTTGACAGACTCACCAAGGTAGCTCATTTTCGCCCTTTCAGAATTGGCCAGTCGACGGATCAGCTTGCAGAAATGTATCTCAGACAGATAGTCAGGTTGCACAGAGTACCAGTCAGTATTATGTCTGACAGAGATTCTAGATTTACATCACACTTTTGGCGGAGTCTTCAAGGAAGCTTGGGGACTCGTCTCAAGTTCAGTTCAGCTTATCATCCGCAGACAGATGGTCAGTCAGAACGCACGATCTAGACTCTTGAAGATATGTTGCGGTCATGTACACTCATCTTCGGTGGTTCATGGAAAGATCACCTGCATCTTATGGAGTTCTCCTATAACAACAGTTTCTAGGCCAGTATTCAGATGGCGCCCTTTGAAGCCTTGTACGGCAGAAAGTGCAGATCCCCGTTAGCATGGGATGCTATAGGCGAGAGGCAGATGCTTGGTCTAGAGATGATTACGCGGACTATCGAGGTGGACAGGCAAGTCAGAGATCATCTTCGAGTTGCACAAGATCGTCAGCGTCACTGGGCCGATTCTCATCGACGTCCCTTTGAATTTTCTATTGGCGACCACGTATTCCTTAGGATCTCGCATACCTGTGGCGTCATCCGTTTTGGCATACGGGAAAAGCTTAGTCCTAGGTATATAGTGCCGTTCGACATTCTAGAGAGGGTAGGTGATGTGTCCTATCGTCTCGCTCTTCCGTCATAGTTACATGAGGTACATGATGTCTTCTATGTATCCCAATTGCGACGGTATATCCCGGATCCGAGTCATGTCCTTGATCATTCAGAATTGGTTGTTGGTACCAACCTTTCGTATGAGAAAAGACCCTTATCCATATTGGATCGGAGAGAGAAGATACTCAAGAACATGACTATTAGTTTAGTCTGTGTTGCTTGGGGTCATCACTCTTTGGGTGAGTCAACGTAGGAGCGTGATGATGATATCCGATCGCGATATCCACACCTGTTTGACTTGTAAGGTATAATATCTTCCTTATGCCTTATGTTTTTTTAATCCTTGCTTGCATGAATGATTACTCGATTAACTGCTAGTCATAGATTGCTCGTGATTAGTATAGCTTGCCCCGACATCTCTAGCCTCTTAATTAAATTCTGAGGACGGAATTCTTTTAAGGTGGGTAGAGTTGTCACTCCCATTTTTTGTTATACGTATTTTTAGTATACGTGTACGGATATCCGACCCGTATTTTGACTTGTCTAGCATGGCTTGGCTTGGATTGATCTTGGTTTAGCTTGGCTTGGGTTATTTTGGCTAGTTTTGAACCAAGTTGGTTCAAGATGAAACCACCCCTTTATAACCCAACTACTTTTCTCTCTCTTCATTATTTCTCATAACTTCTTCTTCTTCTTCTTCTTCTTCTCCATTAAAACCTCTCCCCCTCCAAAGGCAAGTGCTAGCTTGCTTCATGGAGGAACAACATTTTTGTTGTTCCATTATCTTCCCTATATGATTCTAAGGCTATTTAGTACTTGGTATTTTTGGTTTTGAAGGATTAGTTTTTGTAGATCTATGTTTATGCAAAACTTGATTTTCTTGGGTTTTTATCTCTCAAACTTTACTATTTTCAAGTTTTGATTTTTCTATGTTGTAGAGAATTCAATTTTACTCAAGTTAGACCTTTGAAAACCCAGATTTCGAATTATTTTGAGTGATTTGTGAACTTGGAAAGTTTATGGGTTCCATCAACACAAGTTCTCGGGTTGGGAAAGATGTACAGTACTGGGCGCATAGAATTGTTATGCACCCACTGCATGCTTCCTTGGGAGCATAGTTTTATATGCGCCCAAGTCTCGCTTACTCCCTGTAGTGGACGCATAGCCCCAAGGCCCTCCCTGGCTTGGGCGCATAATTTTGTATGCACACAAGTGCATCATGTCTCTTTCCTTGGGCGCATAGACCCTGTCATGCGCACACTGGTCATAGAGTGAGTCTTTTGACTTTCTCCAAGACACCTTAACTCCACCCTTTGGGCGTATGTATGCAGGCGCATGTATGTGGGTGCATAGCTCCAGGCGTATGCCTTCGCAAACTATTATCTCTCCATGATACTCCCTGCCTCACTCATATATGTGGGCACGTAGACCATACCCCCCCTACCTCACTTATATGGGCGCATGCCCTTAGGTGTATAGCCTTGAGCGTATGCCACTCTCAGCATATTCATTTTTGGGTGCATGCTCTTCATGACACCCCATGGTCGTCCTTAGTGTGAATTGTGACTTTGTTTATACCCTTTGCTTGACTAAGTCCTATAATGTTATTTTCCATGTTGCACATGTACTCTAAGCTCTAAACACAATCTTGGTGTGGCACGTACACTCTCTAGCAACTCCTTGATAGTAACCCGTCGTGGTGCATTTACATGAACACGACATGACATTGTGACTTTACATGACAACTCTTGATAGTGACCCGTCCTGGTGCACTCTTTACCAGTAACTTGACATGATAATTCTTGATGGTGGTCCGTTGTGGCGCACCCTTGACAAGTAATCTTGATAAGTAACCTAACATGATAAATCTTGATATGCTGTTGCGACGGCTATCTTGACTCGCTAAGTAACTCTTGTCTTGACACCGTGGATGGTTGTGCTTGTATAAGCTACATGTCTCGTCTTGCATCATGTCTAGGACATGAATTTCTGATTTCCACGGTCAGGGATTCGTACTGAATTTGACTAGGATAATGACTAGATTGATCAAGTTGTCCATGAAGAGATTTCCCAGCTACAGGCAGTCCCATTATCTGGGCGCCCTAATTGGACTTGTAGCCTGCCGTCGAGTAGGGAACATTTACAACATACTGTCATGTGCTGCACCCCAAGCCACCTAATCTAACTCTCTCAACTTGTGACCGGATAACCTGGATTAAGACTGCAGGGCTTGTGGCTGTTGGAACATCTCGATGCATCTTGTTAGTAACTAAGCTTGTGATAACCCTAGTTAGTTAAAGTATCAAGCCGTACTCTTTGCTAGGCCGTAATTAATGGATGGAGTCTAATATGGTCTTGCCTAGACGAGACCAGTACTTGGTTATTTCAGCACATTCCTGTTATACTTTACTTTATCGATAATTGGTTAGAGACTAAGTTCTGTTCGGGTGAAGGGTTACAACCCCGGTCCCTGTTTGGTTTACGAGTTGTAACTTGGCTACTGGAATAGTCCTTCAGTTATCTTATTATTTATCGCCTTGTTTCTTTAACTCATGTCTTTTGTTATCATTTATGTCCTTATGTGCTATTATGCTGGTTTTAGTTCTTAAGTGAAGCCTCCCTTGTGGCACTTGCTCTTTCTAGGGTCTGACCCAGCTGGTTTTGTATGGCCAGATTTTAGAGTAGTACCCGAGGATCTTCCAGCCTTCCAGCCAGATGGTGAACACTCGACGCAACCTTGGCAAAGAGTGAGTTTTATTTTGCTCTCCCACTCTATTGTAAATTATTCTTTTGAGGCGTTTAGCCGTCGAGCAAGTGTTAGCTCGTGTTAAATTACATTCCTGTCTGCCTAAGGGCTGTAACATGATTGACAAATCCTAGGGTTGATCATGTATGACTTAAACTCTTGCTAGTCTTCGTATTTTGTATGACTAGCTTCATGATCATCTGAATATGTAATGTATGGGACGCTTACTTTGTATGTCTGATGATCTACCATCTTGTTATATTTACTTTCTTGCTCGAGATTGAGACACTAGGCTTGTTCTTGACCATAAGTGATTGTTGGCTTGTAGTAAAACCCTCATGCATCTAGACAGCCGTGACCGTACATCGAGGTGGGTTACACTTCAATGTACGTAGATGGCTGTGTCTATCTTTCGCTCTCCATTATTCTGGTTCTGGGGCATGACATGGGATAACAGTATCAAATTAGAACGATTTACTCAAAAAAAAATACAAGTTTCACGCTCAAAAGAGAAAAGATAAGGTCCTAAAAAAGATTTCATGATCTACAAAACCAAAAAATGAATCGATTATAAAGTTGTCGCAACGATACCATAAAATATGCCTTAAATCACTTGTTAACATAGCACGGTCATGGACAACTTGTATACAAGGGCGATTATTTCTTCGAACTGTATTCCGGGGCCACGGGACCGATCCGGCCTCGGAAGAAACACGATAGCTATGCTGGATTGTATCACGGTTATTCGGTGCTCCTTCAACGGGGCTCGCTACTTAAGTTGAACGTGCACCGTCTAAACCAAGCTATGTCCAGAATGGTTTTCATGCCAATGAGCTCCACAAATATGCACTAGTTAAACTTATGTTATGTAATATGACAGGAAAGAACATGATAAGCTTTATGTTGCATGGCACGCTCTGCCATGGTTAAGTTCTAGTATAAATTCTCCTTATTTATGTTTCATCAAACTGCTTGCGTATAACTGACTAGGATGGCTGAAAATATTACTAAAAACAAGTTGCATGTTTTATCAAAATTCTTGAACCAAATGAGAGCATGGAAATAATCAGGAGGAGCCTGCCGCGTGAATGAAGGCAGCGCTCGTGTGTTTTGAAGCTTCGTCCGTGCGTGCGAAGCCTTGACTCAATCCCTTTTGAAGACTCCACAACTGTCCAAGCTGAGATGTCTCGACTCTTCCCTATCCCAGGTGTATGCATACTTTGGTTGTATAAGGGGTACGATGTTTGGAACGACTATCTCATTGATGTTCATTTTGTAATGAAGTCAGTTTGTAGCCCGTGCGATACCTTGTATCGAGTCTGTAATATGATGTTTATTATTAATAAAGATCAAGTTTTCTTCTATATAATGTGTTTAATTTACTCTGCGCACTCTCTTGTTGTTGTGTTTTGGATAACCTTATGACTATGCCTTGTGCGATCGCAACTTAGGTTTGCACGGCATCACGTCCGGGGGACGACTATCGATTCTTCGGAATCGGGGCGTGACAGCAAGAATTCGACGATTGCATCCATTCATCAGTTAGCGGGATGGAACTTGAATTTAATTCTGTCGACTTGAGCGAGTATTTTCAGATGTCGAACAATGGTGACGCTCTTGTCGACAATACTAAAGTTTAATTTTTTGGCGACATGACCTTTGAATCCTTCAAAGTCGTATTGTGTCATCTAGATTCGGTTCCTCAGAGGTGGCTATACGCGAGCAACTTGAGCCAACATTTCTATGAGTTGTACTACATTATTATTTCATCTCTTTTACCAAAGATGGGATCTATTAACGAGATCACGTATTTCGAATTATTTGCGACGTATCATATCCACTTTGGAATTTCTTTTTTCTTTCCTAAAATCATGTTGGCACTCATGATTAACCGTTGAAGGGCAGACCGTAACCTCATTTACCCCTATGCATCTGATGGCAATCTTTCAAAAATTTGCTATTCCTTTGGATTTTTTTCCTACCTTTGGAACACGTTCAGAACTTCTTAGGTCTAGGAGATTCCTACATCCTCTTGGTGATGCTCCACCTCCACATCTTCCATCTCTAGTTGTAGCCCCAACAGACGTTCCAGCTGATCTAGCCCCTGCAGCCCCGGGTCACACTATTGACGACCTGCATCAGTGGTTTGATGTTTTTGTCATGCTTCAGGGACGACAGCGTTATGTCGACCTGACTCGTTAGAGTGACGGAGTTCTGCCATATTTTCCAGGTTCAGATCTTGAAAAATACTATGACAGACATTCAGTAGACGATGGCTCATCATCCTACTACACCGACGACTATCATCCGTCTTCCTGCCTTTGTCGGACCGAGACTTGATGAGGATCTGAATTTTGACTATTTTGACCTGATGACCGCCTATTTTGATCCGACCCAGCGGCCTGCTGATGCTGTTGGTGGTAGAGATAGTTGATGTGATATCTTTTAGACTTAGTGTTTTGCGGATCTGTCTGATGATGATGATCTGTAGCAGCATATTTTTTTTTATGCATTTTTGACTTTTGGCTCAGTTGTAGTGACACTTTCTTTTATATGAGCTGTTATTTTTTCATATACTACTGCTACTCACATGTTCTAGTTTTCATACTACTTGAGTTGTGATGTTGACTTGTCATTTCATATAATATTTGGTATTACTTTGTTGTTGTTTGGCTCATAAATTATGGGAGAGCCATATTTTGATTACATGACAAAGGGGGAGATGAGAATACCAAAATCAAAAGTTTTAAGATTTCAGACAAGTCAGTTATAATTTTAAAGTTTTAAGATAATATTTTGGTATAGACTCAAAGTTTGTCAATTATCAAAATGGGGGAGATTATTGGCCCACTTTTCATGATCAAACCTGATTTTGATAATCAATGTCAACTTTGGTCGATACGTAAAATATTTACAGCTACAGGTATAAAGTCAGAATGTTTGCACCTACTAATACAAACGTCTCGTCGTCATCAAGAACCAAAAGTGATGGAATTAAGATCAAGACTTTTACATATTCTTCCTGTATTTTTATTTTATTTGAGTCTAAAAAATTACGTAAGATTGATCATATTGATACTGGCTTAGCTATTCTCAATTCACAATATACAACCTTCTTATACACAAAATTCTATCCAAAAGTCCACAAACTAAAAGGCCAAAAATCCATCAAATTGGCCCAAATAGTTCTGTTAGAACTCTGACAGAACTCGGTGAGAACTCGATCTGAGTTCGGTGTAGGTTGTTTCAACTTATTTTTGAATTCCTTGGATATCTGTATCCAATGTTCGAATGCAAGATTTCTGCATCCGAACTCTACCTGAACTCTGCCCAAATTTGGTTCATAAAAATAATATAAATAGAGAGGAATTTTCACATTTCTAAATCATCCAATCTCATTCACTTTCTCTTTTTTATTCCTTAAGTGTTTTCTACGAGCTATACACTTTCAAATTTATCCTATACTACTCTTCGCCAAGTCATATCCATGCCTCGAACAATTTACATCTTAATGCAAGTCACCCTAGATAGATATGACCTAACTATCCAGTGAGTCAACGCACCAAGGGACAGTCGATGTGCAACTCATGCATATGAATCCTTACTCATGGTGTCGTATAGTAACACGTGTAAAGGCCATAAAAGTTATATCAATAACTTTCTAATTAAAGGAAAGTCCACTAACTCAAGGTCAACTCACACACCCAAGACATCCAAACTCCATGGCACCAAAGTCAAGCTTGGATGCTGCAACACCCACTTTTCTAAAATAAGGATAATTTTGAACTTTTGTAAAAGTTTATTATTTAATAATAGGATTTATAATTTATGGGAATTTTTAATTAATTTAATACTATTTAAAATTGGTGAATTATAATTTTGATGTGTTAGCTAGTGAACCCTAGAACTGTTGAGTCTAGAAAATAACCATGACCATGGGGACCTAACCATGTGATTAGAATGACTATTTACAACTTTTTAGGCTAAGGGTATTTTGGTCATTTTGTGACTTTTGAATTATTTAGGATTTTAATTAATTGGTGAATTTTAGATTATTTTAATAATATTTAAATTGATGTATTGTGATTTTGGTTATTTTTTATATTTTAATATTTTGGGAATTTTTTATATTTTAATATTGATTTTACGGGATTTGTTTAGTCGGGTTTGAGTTTCGTCTCGTTCCGACTTATATTGTGACCCGGGTAGCTTAAACTCTAGATGGGACCTAATATTAAGTTAAGCATGGCCCAGAAAACCCAACATTTAAGTTATTTAGTTAGACTAATTTTTATCATGTTAGAATGGTTAAGTTAGAGACTCAAAACTAGATCCTTTTGACCCCAAACTTGAACCTAGTCTAGACTTAACCATATGAGACTAGAGAGGGGCAATTAGGACATTTTTCATTAGCCCTAATGGACCCTTTATGACAGCCACCTTTAGGGGAGAATGATTCATTTCATTCATTACAATCTTGCCTCTTTTATTTTCCTTTTGTTCTTCTCTAATTTTAGAGAGCCTTCCCTTTAATTTGATCTCTAAATCAAATCTTTCCTTCACCAAATATTCCCACAATCATTCCTATTCTCCAAGGGAAGGGTGCTACTAAGGATTGGAAGAGAAGTGCAAGGAGGAGTGTCCACTTTGATGGATCTTCGTATCGGAGCCGTGTCCTAAAGAATTTTATTGGGATTCCACTCCCAATAGGTAAAACTCATCCTCTAAATCAATTTTCTTTGCTTATAAATTAGTTTTGAATCCGTAGGATCCATCCTCATGCATGTGTCCCCTTTAGATTCAAATTTGAGGCCATTTGGAGCTCTCTTGAGGATTTTAGATATGTGCCTTGTGTCCTACTTGATAGATCCCAAATTAGGACACCCCATGTGTATGTTTGTATGCTAATAGTTTAAGTAGATATTTAAATTCAATTTTAGAATGGTTAGAGAGTGGATTGATCTTAGTTAGGATGGTTAGAATGAGTTTCATTTGGATACCTATGTTGGTATCCAAGTATCTTGGCCTATATGTGTTTCTTTTGTCAAAAACAACTCAAATTCGTCATAATATTCATCCACGTTTTTATTAACCGGAGCAACTTAGAAATGTCATAACTTTTAGCTTAGAACTCCAATTAATCTCCCATTTTTTTAAAAGAACCGTTTCGAAGTTAACTTTCCAAATATATATTTTAATAAGCCAAATTCATTGTAGAACTTTCTGTGAAATTATTTGAGTGTCAGCTGTCCGAAAGACAAACGCGTTTCGGTATTTTCGCGATTCCGGGAGCTTCCGGACACGAAAATGCGATCCGTTTGAAGTTTCGGAAAGCTAACACGAAGGGATACGACATACTTTAATTCTAGAATTTAGTGAAGGCCCAATTGGTACAGTATTGGTTTTAAGTAGAAGAGTGACTATACGACATAGGCATTTTGTGTAACCTATGAGCCTATGTAGTATGGATATTAAATGAATGTGGAGTATGTAATGCCTGATATGTTAGATAAATGAAATGATATGTATATAATATGTATCCTTTTCATATTAATTTATATACATGGTTGAATGCAAGCATGTAGGAATGCAATCAATGTAATATATGTAAGCAATAAATAAATGCATGAATGAAAGAATGATATACAATGTATGCATGAAAGTATATAATGAATGTTAGATATGAATGCATGGTATACATGTAATGATAGATATGAATGCATAATCTATACATAATATAATGCAATATATAATGATAGCATGTATGGTAATGTAGAATATATGATACAAGCATGTATATATCCACTATTTTCCCTTTTCCTTACATTTTTCCTTTCCTTCCCTTTCCATTTCAGTTTTTCCCATTTTTTTCCCTCTTCTATTTTTACATGTTGTATACAATGTATATAATGTATAGATGCATGTAAGTATGTAATATGCATGAATGACATGTATGTAATGAAAATAAGTATATGTATACAACTTAATGATATGTGAATGGATATAATGCCTGAACTGAAGTATGCATGTATATGAGATATGAATGAATGATATATATATGTGTTAAGGTAATGTAATGTATGTATTCACATATATTTTGAGTTAAATATATAAGTTTGTATGCATATATTATATGTATGCATGTATACAGGAATGAATGTAATATAATATAGAGTATGCATATATGATATGTATGTAGGCATGTATGCAATGTTTGTATGTATACATGATATGTATGTATGCAATGTAAGTATGTATGCATGTATTTCTATAAACTGAGTTAACCTATAACCTTTTACACACATGCATTCACACACCCTTTGACACCATGTATCCCATGTCACATACACCTACCTATCACTAAATCTGAGAACTTTAACACATATTCTTTCACACACACACACACACACACACACACACACACACACACACTCACTTACTCTTTTACCTCTTCTTCTTCTCTCTCTCTCTCTCTCTATATATATATATATATATATATATATATATATATATATATATATATATATATATATATATATGTATGTGCCTATATATATAGCTTTCCTATATATCTATGTACATGAAAATGTGAATGTGAATAATATATATACATTATATGTCTATGTTTATGTGCCTTGTTAGCTTATGGCTTAGTTTTGTGCTTGGTTTAGCAAGTGACTTAGGCTATGAGTTAGTAGCTATCTTGGATACTTGATTTGGATAGACTTAGTTGTTTAGACCTAGAATTGACTAACCTAGACTAGTTGACGATTGTTGACCCAACCCTAGCTAGTTTGACCACAGTTGACTAGACTTGACCTAGTTTGACTTTATAGTTGACCAGAGTTGACCAAGAGTTGACTTTGAGCAAGATTGACTTAGACTCATGTAGATTGCATTATAATTTCAATTACCATATAAATTGAACCCTTTATAATCTGTGTTGCTCTAACTAGGACTCTGTGACTCCAGTTGGCCATCTTTTCATATCAGCTGTTCAGGGTATCAGGCAAGTACATTCTCTGACCATTTCATACTAGATAGGATTTACATTTATGCTCTAGATTACTTTACTTGATGCTGTCACGATGTTAACACGGATTGGTACTATATGGATCCCTTCATGAGATGTTATCCCCCTCGGGAGCATCGGGTTACAGTATGTCATGTGCGTTTTACTTTCATCATGTACTCCGGTGCTTTTACCATTCATGTGCACTCTCGTGATTCATGTACTCTCATGTTCACGGAGCCCTCATGTATACAATCATGTGCACCCTATTATGGACCTTCATATGATATTATGTGCAATAACATAACCTGTCTGGATCCTTGTGTATTGATTGGGGTACGGATGAGTATAAATGGTCATGTGAACAATTCCAAAGTAGTATATTCATGTGCAAACTCTTAGATTACTCATGTGCAAATTCAAGCCGTTCACATGTTTATCTTGTACTCTAAATTACTAGTTCACTGTTAGTTCTCTATTTATAGTATCTATTTACATTACAGCTCTCTCTTTTACTTTATGTATATTCTGCAACGTTTCATTCATCTTACTCTATTGCATGTTTATATATCCTGTCATATTATAAACTACATGAGATGTACTGTGCTCGCTCCAGTCCTGACTGGACATGTTGAAAATTTTACAGACGACACTGAGGAGTTCTGTCCCACTTATTACGGAGCAGGCCTAGACGACACATGTGAGCTGGACTCTCAGGAGGACCCAGCACTTGCAGACGATACTACCCCAGTAGACTAGGCTAGTTAGCTAGACTAGTTTCTATTATATTCATGTCTTGTTAGATACACTTGTATTTATTTGGAGATTGTATTCTGGGTTTGTGGAGATGTTTATCTTAGACTTTCAGCTATCTCTCTATCTTGTATTTATCATCTGTGGATTCTGTGTTATCATCTATTCTATCTCATCGTATTTTCTTCCTTACTTGTGATTGAGTTATACTTATTATGTCATCTCCATTCGGAGTGTATATACTATACAGGTACCTTATAACTGTTAGATGTATGTGACCTAGAACAGCGTTCTACCGCCGATACTGTGGCGTAGGCAGGACGTAACCACTTTTCGTGCCCCTACATTGGGTGCGGGTCGTGACACGTTTTTAGTGGTGGCCCATGCAGGTCGAGATTCGCATTTGTACGAAGTCATGGTAGTACGACGATTAGTTATAATGCTGTGCACCTGCGATTAGAGTTAAGGAATAGGTGTTAGAATGAGAGGATACTCAATCACTGTTAGGATTTCTTGAGAGATTCCTGGGAAGATCCTTGAGAATCTTATTTGAACTTCGATTTGAAATCTCTTTTTTCCCTTGATTTGATTCACCCTTACTTCCTGTTATTGAATTTGATTTTGATAGATTATTGTTGAATTTTGAATCTTGATTTTGATTGTTGAATTTGAGTTTGTATTTATATATATACATACATCTTTTTGGAATTAAGGTATAACCTGATAACATACTTGTTAAGGACAGTGAGAAAGGTAAAAGTCTACTTTATTTATGGAGTTTAGAATTTATCGCAGTCATATTTGCTAGCATGACAAGGATGTAGAGCCTGATTTAGATATACTTATCCTAGTTATAAAATCTAGATTTTCTTGCAGCCATACCGGATGGCGTGGTAAGAATTCTAGATAACATGACTATAGGGTGTATACCTTCGTTATGGACTCTAGTGTTTATTACAGCTATGCTTACTGGCGTAGCAAAATTCTGACAACATAATTTCAGGAAGACGTGTATGGTATCAGATTTTATCTTAAATGGGTTCATTTCTTTTTAACAGTTGATGAAGAACAGATTTTTATCATTATTTCTTTCTTACCATTATTTCTTGTATTACTATTTTTAAAAATAAAATAAAATAAAACTGTCCTGATTACATCAATCATCTGTCTCGTATCTAATTCTGTCAGCTATACTTTGAAACCCTTTAATCTTCATATCTTTTCACCTTCGAAAGGTCGAGGAAGTAACGTAAATCATCTAACTTGGAAAAGACATGATTTGTTATCTTGTGATAATCTTGCTAGGGGTATAATATGATAGACCTTGATATAGGTTTGGGATAGAGATGCGACTGAATTTGAGGATGAAATCAAGAGAGTTATATTATCAATTTAGGAACAATCATACTTAGATAAACCTTTTGGGTATGAATAATTCATAGATGTATTTCATAACTGATAAGGATATTCGAGGTCAACTTAGTTTCGAGAACTTGGATAAATTTTGGTTATTGATTCTTAAGACGTTACACTTTAAGGCTATGATGTTAAATTTAGGAATTTAGTAATAGAGAAAAGATTTTAACTATATGCAATGATGATACGAAATTGAATAAGATATTGTAAGAAATGGCCAGAAACAGGAAGAACGCAAGGATTTTGAGTTATATAAAATATAAAGATTTTGTGAAAATTTTAAATTTCAGGAGAATAATATTGAAGGAGTACGTTAAAGAAAATATGAAGGTTGAATTTATAATGAGGAATAAGTTTTGTAAGGCCTAGTGGGTTTAGATTTAAATAATACAATGAGAGTAATTTGAATAAGTTCAAGGATTACATAAAACTTGATTTAGAGGCTTCGGATCCAATTTAGGACAAGGTGGAAGAATTTGGATTTATGATGATTAAGTGGTCAGTTTTGATTCCTAGTAAGAAGGGTATGCTTCATGAATAATATTTCGGAACTTAGAAATTTAGCCTATGGTGATCATGGCAAGGTCAAATCTTTATGATGGAAGGATATAATTTGATGGTAGTCATATAAAGGTTGATTTTTATATTGGGACTTGTGAGATAAAAAAATGATTGGAAAATGATAAACTTGATAGTATCAGAGAGAGATGATTAACTTGACTTTTCTATGAAATCTTTTCTCTTGTTTTCCCTTTAAAAGGAGAAATTTGACTTATTCCATATCTTTGAATCACCCTTTAAAAGTTTTCAATATCATTGAATCCTAGCTCCCTTAATCACGACCAATCGAGTTTGATCATCTTTTCTTATCATATTAATATCTTGGGTCCTATTCAATTGAATTAAATTTAATTGTGACCTGAATCTCCATCCTTGTATGATCGTGCCCAGACTTCGATGACCTTGTCCTCTATATTGCCTAAATCTTGATTACCCAGAATTGATCAACTTAGATCGTATCGAGACTAAATTTTCTTAATATATATTGTGATTGGATTTCAATGCTATTGACTTTCGTTCTTTAAACTTTTGGTTTTGATTTTTCTTTGAATAGTACCCATTTATAGATAATTACTAGTTATCTTTATTTTATTTTGATAATTACCAATTTTTATATAGGATGGTAGACTGCCTTACAGCCTTGATGATTTGTTGTTTTTGTAACTTTTCCAGTTTTGTACCCCAGATTGCTTGTATGTTTTGATACCCTATGACCGTTTTGGTTTAGCATGACTATTATACCTAGATGAGACTTTCAACTGCCACCGTATGCCATGACCCTGTATGCCATTCTTTTAAATTGTATGATTTAGGTATGTTCTGAGACTTTGATTGTTGGGGACGAGACTCTAGAAGAAGTACGACCATCTTAATTTCGAGGACGAAATTTTCTAAGGAGGGTAGACTTGTAACACCCACTTTTCTAAAATAAGGGTAATTTTGAACTTTTGTAAAAGTTTATTATTTAATAATAGGATTTATGATTTATGGGAATTTTTAATTAATTTAATACTATTTAAAATTGGTGAATTATAATTTTGATGTGTTAGCTAGTGAACCCTAGAACTGTTGAGTCTAGAGACTAACCATGACCATGGGGACCTAACCATGTGATTAGAATGAATATTTACAACTTTTTAGGCTAAGGATATTTTGATCATTTTGTGACTTTTGAATTATTTAGGATTTTGATTAATTGGTGAATTTTAGATTATTTTAATAATATTTAAATTGATGTATTGTAATTTTGGTTATTTTTTATATTTTAATATTTAGGGAATTTTTTATATTTTAATATTGATTTTACGGGATTTGTTTAGTCGGGTTTGAGTTTCGTCTCGTTCCGACTTGTATTGTGACCCGGGTAGCTTAAACTCCAGATGGGACCCAATATTAAGTTAAGCATGGCCCACAAAACCCAACATTTAAGTTAGTTAGTTAGACTAATTTTTATCATGTTAGAATGGTTAAGTTAGAGACCCAAAACTAGATCCTTTTGACCCCAAACTTGAACCTAGTCTAGACTTAACCATATGAGACTAGAGAGGGGCAATTAGGACATTTTTCATTAGCCCTAATGGACACTTTATGGAAGCCACCTTTAGGGGAGAATGATTCATTTCATTCATTACAATCTTGCCTCTTTTATTTTCCTTTTATTCTTCCCTAATTTTAGAGAGACTTCCCTTTAATTTGATCTCTAAATCAAATCTTTCCTTCACCAAATCTTCCCTCAATCATTCCCATTCTCCAAGGGAAGGGTGTTACCAAGGATTGGAAGAGAAGTGCAAGGAGGAGTGTCCACTTTGAGGGATCTTCGTATCGGAGCCGTGTCCTAAAGGATTTCATTGGGATTCCACTCCCAATAGGTAAAACTCATCCTCTAAATCAAATTTCTTTGCATATAAATTAGTTTTAAATCTGTAGGATCCATCCGCATGCATGTGTCACCTTTAGATTCAAATTTGAGGCCATTTGGAGCTATCTTGAGAATTTTAGATATGTGTCTTGTGTCCTACTTGATAGATCTCAAATTAGGACACCCCATGTGTATGTTTGTAAGCTAATAGTTTAAATAGATATTTAAATTCAATTTTAGAATGGTTAGAGAGTGGATTGATCTTAGTTAGGATGGTTAGAATGAGTTTCATTTGGATACCTATGTTGGTATCCAAGTATCTTGGCCTACATGTGTTTTTTTTGTCCAAAACAACTCAAATTCGTCATAATATTCATCCACGTTTTTATTATCCGGAGCAACTTAGAAATGTTATAACTTTTAGCTTAGAAATTCAATTAATCTCTCATTTCTTTTAAAAGAACCGTATCGAAGTTAACTTTCCAAATATATATTTTAATAAGCCAAATTCTTTGTGGAACTTTCTGTAAAATTATTTGAGTGTCAGCTGTCTGAAAGACAAATGCGTTTCGGTGTTTTTAAGATTCCGGGAGCTTCCGGATACGAAAATAAGATCCGTTTGAAGTTTCAGAAAGCTAACACGAAGGACTACGACATACTTTAATCCTAGAATTTAGTGAAGGCACAATTGGTATAGTATTGGTTTAAAGTAGAAGAGTGACTATACGACATAGGCATTTTGTGTAACCTATGAACCTATGTAGTATAGATATTAAATAAATGTGAAGTATGTAATCCCTGATATGTTAGATAAATAAAATGATATATATATGATATGTATCCTCTTTATATTAATTTATATACATGGTTGAATGCAAGCATGTAGGAATGAAATCGATGTAATGTATGTATGCAATGCATAAATGCATGAATGAAAGAATAATATACAATGTATGCATGAAAGTATATAATGAATGCTAGATATGAATGCAAGGTATATATGTAATGATAGATATGAATGCATAAGGTGTACATAATGTAATACAATATATAATGATAGCATGTATGGTAATGTAGAATATATGATGCAAGCATGTATATATCCACTGT
>JANAVB010012199.1:4638773-4748773 GCA_029216955.1 Iris pallida | reverse complement strand
TATTGTTGTGGATAATTAGGATATATATTGTGTATTCTTTTGGCTCAAACTATCTAAATCCGTCATGATTTTTATCCACGTTTTTAATTTCAGCCCTAACTTAGAAATGTCATAACTTCTAGCTCAAAGCTCGGTTTAATCTCTCGTTTTTTTTAAAAGAAGCATATTGAAGTTAGCTTTCCAAAAACATGTATTAATAGGCCTAATTCTTTCTGTAACGTTCTGGAGAATTATTTGAGTGTCAGCTGTATGAAAGATAAACGCGTTCTCGGTGTTTTCACGATTTCGGGAGTTTCCGGAAACGAAAACGCGAACCGTTTGAAGTTTCGGAAAGCTAACACATAGATCTATAACATAATTTAATCCTAGATTTTAATTCATGCTGAGATGGTACAGTATTGATTATTAGTAGGAGTTACTATTCGACATATGCATTTTGTGCACCCTTGTGTGTAATATAATGTTCTATTTGATTTTAACCCATGTTAATGTATATACATTATGTAATTAAATAGAGAATGCAAGCATAAGTAAATGTTTAAATAAATGATGTATGAGGTGTAAGTATCCAATCTAATGTAAGCATGTATAAGTATGGCTTGTAATGAATATGTAGGTTCCATAGTATGTAATGTATGGTACATATAGTAGTGCAAGAGAATAAATAAATGATGAATGAATGCAAGCATGAATGTAATGTAATAATGGATGTAATGTATGCAATATATAAGTTAATGAGATGTAATGTTCTATGTTAACACAAATCCTATATTATCTCATGTACCCCTTACACTATGTTGACACTATCACACTTGACACTTTGTTCACTTACACTTTGACACTCTTTGATATGTATACACTATGTATGCCCATTTAACCCTCACTTGCCCTTTTGTTATGTTCACATACACACACATAGCCTCTTAAATAAGTATTTATGAATATAGTTAACTTAGCTATGTATGTATATTATATATGTTAGCATATTGTGTTGTAATATATAAGTTTATATAACCATTTAAAATGCCATGATTATAGACCTAATGTTGAATACCAATATATGCATGTGTATATATGTGTAGACATATATAGCTTAAAGTAATAGATTACCTAGTGTATATCCAATGTGAATTCTTGCCTATTTGAGTATTGAATAATTGCATGCTATATAGAGTTGGGTGTATGTTGGCTTGTATAGCCTTGTATTGATGTGTGCTTGCTAGGATAGTCTTGGTTAGGCTTAGTAAGACTTGCTGGGTTAGGACATGACCTAGTTTGACTAGTGCAGTTGACCAGAGTTGACCAAGGGTTGACTTTGGCCTAGTTTGACCTAGATTCATGTAGAATGCATTGTAGTGCTTTATATTACCCTTCTGGACATGTTGTGACTTGTGCTGTTCTAATTAGGAGCCAGACACCTCTCCTCGGACAATATCTTTACCTTGGACATTCAGATATCAGGCGAGTACATTCTCTGATCATTTCATATCCTGTCTAGAATTATTTTTCTGCTTTAAATTACTTTACTTGATACTGTCACGTTGGTCACACGGATTAGTACTATATGGATCTTTTCATGAGATGTTATCCCCCTCGGGAGCATCGGATACTGCATATTTTGTACGTTTTACGAATCATCATGTATCTCTATGCTTCCTCTGATTGACGAATCGCTTGTGACACATGTACTCTCATGTTCACAGAGCCATCATGAATCACCTTCACGTATCACTCATTTTATGAGCCATGTGAAGTTTCACGAATCTTAACATAACTTGAACAGATCCTTGTGTATTGATTGGGGATGGAGAAGTAGAAATAGACATGTGAATATTATCCAAGTAGCTGTAGTCATGAATCACTCTCTTAGTTGTAGTCATGAATCTCCTATGCCATTCACATGTTTATATTTTACTCTGACTCACTAGTCACTGTTAGTTCTCTATGTATAGTAGATATTTCTATTACAGTTCTCTTTCTCTGTTTATATACTGTATTTCCTTCAGATACTGTATCTTACTTTACTGCATGATTATATTTTCTAACCTGCTATGATCTGTTGAGATGTACTGTGCTCGCTCCAGTCCTGACTGGACCCGTTGATAAATTTTACAGATAGCCTGGAGGTTGCCTGCTAGCCTAGAGGAGACAGTAGAGGTTGCATAGATAGCTAAAGTTTTTGCTTATAGTTTATTTTCAGTCAACTTGAGTTGTATTTATGGATTACTGTATTTAAGTTTTGAGATGTATTCTGAGTTTGTATCTTAGACACTTAGACTTCTATCTGTTGTATCTCTTTTTGATTTCATGTTTTATCTATCTTCCTTTATGCTCTACCTTAGATGTGATTGAGTTTACATTCTGCTATGTCACCCCCATTCGGGGAGTATAAACTGTTTAGTATTATACTGTTAGATGCATTGAGACCTAGGACAGCGTTCTACCGCCGACACTGCGGCGTAGGCTGGGCGTTGTTACGTTCTCGTGCCCTAACTCTAGGGTGCGGGTCGTGACATTTTCATATCAGCTGTTTAGGGTATCAGGCGAGTACATTCTCTGACCGTTTCATACTTGATAGGATTTACATTTACGCTCTAGATTACTTTACTTGATGCTGTCACGATGTTAACACGGATTGGTACTATATGGATCCCTTCATGAGATGTTATCCCCCTCGGGAGCATCGGGTTACAGTATGTCATGTGTGTTTCACTTTCATCATGTACTCCGGTGCTTTCACCATTCATGTCCACTCTCGTGATTCATGTATTCTCATGTTCAGGGAGCCCTCGTGTATACAATCATGTGCACCCTATTATGGGCCTTCATGTGATATCATGTGCAATAACATAACCTGTCTGGATCCTTTGTGTATTGATTGGGGTATGGAGGAGTATAAATGGTCATTTGAACAATTCCAAAGTAGTATACTCATGTGCAAACTCTTAGATTACTCATGTGCAAATTCAAGCCGTTCACATGTTCATCTTGTACTTTAAATCACTAGTTCCCTGTTAGTACTCTATTTATAGTATCTATTTACATTACAGCTCTCTCTTTTACTTTATGTATATTCTACAGCGTTTCATGTATCTTACTCTATTGCATATTTGTATATCCTATCATATTATGAACTGTGTGAGATGTACTGTGCTCGCTCCAGTCCTGACTGGACCTGTTGAAAATTTTACAGACGACACTGAGGAGTTCTGTCCCACTTATTACGGAGCAGGCCTAGACGATACATGTGAGCTGGACTCTCAGGAGGACCCAGCACTTGCAGATGATACTACCCCAGTAGACTAGGCTAGTTAGCTAGACTAGTTTCTATTATCTTCATGTCTTGTCAGATACACTTGTATTTATTTGAAGATTGTATTCTGGGTTTGTGGAGATGTTTATCTTAGACTTTCAGCTATCTCTCTATCTTGTATTTATCATCTATGGATTCTGTGTTATCATCTATTCTATCTCATCGTATTTTCTTCCTTAGTTGTGATTGAGTTGTACTTATTATGTCACCTCCATTCGGAGTGTATATACTGTACAGGTACCTTATAACTGTTAGATGTATGTGACCTAGAACAGCGTTCTACCGTCGATACTGCGGCGTAGGCTGGACGTACCCACTTCTCGTGCCCCTACACTGGGTGCGGGTCGTGACAGACGCTCACAACTATAACTGTAAACAACAAGCACATAAATAGAAACTTAATTTAAATAGAGAACAAAGGCAAGGTATCTTGCCTGCCATTTCGGAAACAGAATAATCATCGGTCAGGCTCCAACTGTAGTCGAACAATCATGAACACCTAGTAATATAAATAAACTAAAATAAATGCTAACTCAAAGACCTCACACATAACATGTATACACTTACCATGTATAGTCTCTATTTAGGCATAATCTACCAAACTAGTTTATATCCAAGTACAGTCGTATAATATTATATTGGCATAAAAACTATTATTCTATAATTCAAAATTATTTAATTTAAATTCTAAAATAATAATAAATATTTTTGGAAAAATATTTATACATATATTTCTATGAAACAAATAAATATATACATACTCTAACTATTCTACATATAATCATGCAATTAGATAAAAGTAGTATTTTTATAAACAAAAAGTAATAATCATAAATCCTTGAATATTTTAAAAAAATATTTAATAATAATATTTAATCATAATATTTATATAAAAATATGCTTCTCATAAATATACTAACTAATTGGCTTATTAAGCCAACTTGTCAACTAAATCAAAACCACATAATATAAAACTAATATATTTAAATTCTAAAATAAATCTAAGTAATTTAAGAAATAATAGGAACTGATGTCAAAATTTTACAACAAGTATCACATACTATATATAGGTACAACTAGTCAACAACCATAAATCAACACTTAACCATATATACACCATCAATACTACTATATATGGCACCATGTTATTTTAGAAAAATAATACTTAAATCCCAAAATAATATAATTTGATTTTTGGAAAAATAGACATTAATTTTTGAATATATTTATTTAAAAAAAAGTAAACTTAAATCAATGCATTTATTTTTCAACACAATTATGCTATACATGGGTCCAATTTGGAAGTGAATCAATATAAAAATATAAAAATTAAATATTCTAGAAGTAATCAGAATAAACTAGATAAAATACGATTTTCTATTTAAACTAATTATATTTAAATCATATTAAACTCATATAAGGTTTAGAGATCAAGTAGTCGGTTTACGGTGGACTTTTCGGTGTCTGAAAAACTAGTATCATAGAAACGTTGCCATAAACGCATAAAATACTTGCAAATATGAACAAAGAATATTACTAGATGATTAAGAGTGATTCTAGAGATACTACCAATGATTTTTTTTGAGATGAAACGGGTTCAAAAGTCATCGAAAAGATCCTTGCACTAAAATAGGTCAAATCTAGACCAACTTTAGTGCAACGGAAGCCACGGGCAAACGGAGTGGAACGGTGTGAGCTAGCGATTGAAAATCATAGAAGACATGTACATTAGATTTAATTTCAGACAAAATAGATAATAAAAAGTATTTAAAACCCTTTTTAGAAGATGACAAACATGAGTTCAAAATTTTTGTTACGACTAGAAATAACCATCAAGTTCGGCCTCTAAACGATCAAATTATTTGACGAAAATCCTCTAGGGCTTAATTGGTTTGAAGAAGGGTCTCTTTGAGTCATTAAATAGGTAGTGGCATGCACAAAAGTCGAGTAGAAGGGGCTTTGGGGTGGTCGGCCAAAGGCATGTGGCTGTCGGCCTTAATAGGAGAAGGGGTCGGGTTTTGGTATATGGAGAGGAGGTGACCAGCCTATGGGGCTATCGGTATATAGGGTTTGGTTATCCTACGTGTTAGGGTGTGTATGGAGGAGGTTTAAATTAATTTGGTGGAGATTTGGTCATCAAATCAACCAATATGGCAAGATGGATTTAGTGGATTTTGATATTTGGAAAGGTGGAAGATTGAGTCAAAGATACATGTATTTAATGCATGTGGGCTGCTATTAAATGTCCATAAATCAGTTAAATATATCTCTAATTGATGTTAAAAATTGTAGGTAGGCTCCACTATGTCGGTTGACTAGGTTATGGTCCAAACAATTATTCAAATTGAATTGAACACTGAAATGGCTATAAATGAGTCTCATGTGCCATTTGAAAATAAGTAGCACATGGGAACTCAATTGAGTGGGACACCATAGGCATGTGTATAGTAGGTTCAAGGTAGGTTAAAATTATACATTGGGTCGAATGGGTTGGATCGATGTCAAGCCTCAAAATTAAATTGGAAAGTAGGTCAAGTTTTACGGTACATAGCAAATTGGCCTAATTTGACCCAAAAGTTGTGCGATAAAAATATAATACAAGAGAACATGTTTGAGTGAGACATGATATATCAAATTGAAGATAAATACGTGTAAAATCCCCTATTTTTTAATTATTTTTAATTATTTTATTAGACTTAAAAATAAATTTATACAATTTATGGTTTTATTTATTTTTTTTACAATGACCTTAGCCATTGTTGAATTTTGGAACACGAGACTACCATGAATTTTGGTACGGAAGATGTAGCAGTGTGCCTTGACTAGTGTACCAGTCATGCCGAGGGAAGCCTAGCCATGGTGATGTCCAAACTAGGAAAACCAGACCAAATTGTGAATTTACTTATTTAATGTATTTTAATTAAATATTATTTTATATATTGATTTTTAGACGGCCCGGTTTGTCCAGTTAAGCCCGAATTGGGCCCAAACCGAATTTAAGCCCAGGTAGGCATGTGGTGGGACCAAAGTGGCCAAGTAGACATATTTTATGTTCTTAAAAATAATTTCCAAATTATTTTAGAATTACATGTACAATTTTAAATCGTTTAATTACTTGTGCAATTATTGGTATTTTATTATTTAAATAATATTTTACAAATAGTATATTTTGTGGACCCGGAAAAGGGTGTGCGGTATAAGTGCACCCATTGGAACAATTTTATTAGTCTATTATTATTGAAGTTATTTTTGGAGATTTAATAAACATGTTTTTCTATTTAAATATTATTATTAATTTGAGTTGATTTATTAAGGATTGAATTTATATATATGTAGATATGTTTAAATACATTAAATAATTGGATTAGATAATATTTAATTTGTTATTGGATTTTAAATAATTTTGGTGTATTTATGGATATATATATACATATATATAGTTATATATATTGAAGATAAGAAGAAAAGGAAATATATATATATATATATATATATATATATATATATATATATATATATTTATATATATATATATATATATATATATATATTAAGTGGTGTGGTCGGCCCCACCACCTGGGCGACCACCCACATATACTAATTAGCAAGCGGCAGTAGCACAATTTCGTGTGCTCCCCCCTTGGCATAACAAGCAATAGCAGCAGTAGCTGCAACCAAAGGGGGCCGACCCCCCATTACATTAGCAGCTATATTTAGTATTAGCCGAGACCACCTCCCTCCTTTCATATATATATATAGTTATATATATATATATATATATATATATATATATATATATATACAAACCCTAAAAATTTCTTCCACCTCCTTCCTCTCCTCCTTTCTCTTCCCCACTCCACGGCGAAGCTCGGACGCACCATGGCGAAGCCGTGCTCGCGAAGAAGACAAAGGAACCATCGACAACAATAACAGATTCCCACTTTAAGGTATCACACTTCCCCGATCAATTTTTCTCTCAATTTAAATCCGTTTTTAGATCCATAAATTCGTGTAGAAAGCCCACATGACCCTCTTCGAGATCCCTCAGGTGGATTTTGACATGGCCATCCAATTTTCTCGAAAATTCGAGACGAAGTTGGAGTAAAACCTACTTTTCTGAATATTAAAAACTGTTTTAAAACACCAACTTGTCGGCCACTTTTCTTTCTGTACAATAGGATTTTGTAGAAACTAATTGAAGTCAGTCAAAGACAACATAACCGAGATTGTAACACACCTTCTGGATTCACTTTTTATCGAGTGTGTAAAAAGTTACACGTTGTTAAAGTTTTCCGAAAAACTGTAAATTCTGTTTTCAAAAAGTGGAAAAACACCCGATACGCCATGCGCCCCGACAAACCGGACGACGTGGTCGCGCACTATATGCATCGTAAGGCGCGTATGGATGTTGTCGACGTGTGGGAACTAACGGAACCCGATTTCGTTGCATGTGCGCGACAAAATCAGTGTGTATCCGTCAAGATACCCCGTATCGACCCTTTGCAAATTAAATCACAACTTTGTGCACACTCATCATATCGCGATGAAACTTGCGCCATTGGAATCGAAATATTTTTCTGGTCCTGTGAGCCAAGTTTGGTCCAATTCTGAGACCGTTGATCGGGACGCTATTTTGGCGGGCCCACAATCCCAGTCAACGGGCGATTTTGTGCACAGCCTACCGAAATCCAAAATTGGATATACCGTTGGGTTCGTCTCATCAAAACAAATCTGTGGACATGTAGTTCGACGACTTTAGAGACCGTAGATATTGGCACGCATTTCGGTACAAAGTGGGTCCAACGACGAAAATCGTTTTGATCCGAAATTACAATTTTGCCCCTGTTCCAGAATTTAACTTTTGGACAGGCATTTCCTAGGCATATCTTTTATTCCAAACTCGTTCGTGATGTTTGTTGCAGCATCCGGAGTCATCTGCGGGATTTGGCTTTTCTTGCTTCGTTTATTTGTTTGTTCGAGCTGCTGGATTATTCTCTTTTGCACATAACCTCAGGCAAGATACCTTGCCATTATACTGTTTATATTTAGTTGCATATTATTACATATCACTGTTCATTTATTTCCAGTTCTTACCGTTCCTGATTTACTGTCTGCTCAGTGATATTAGATATACTTTGTTATTATCCTTTGACTGCATATGGACTTAGAGTTAAGAGACTACCGTCTGTAGTATATCGCATATACCTTGACACAGTTGTACCACGAGGATGTGTGAGATGAGTAGCATGTAGAGCTTCTTGTGTGTGGGCTGATCCTCCATGCGCATGCGATAGGGCTAACTGCTAATAGAGGCATGTTAGGAGACTTAGCAGTTAGTAGAGGTATATGAGACATGGATGTGACTCTGTTAGGCATTGGGTGGGAAGAACAGTTCCTTAATATATGGGCCAAGTATGCACTTCCCTATTGCCGGTTATCTCCACGGGAGATACGGTCCTGGATCCTGATACTGATTTACTGCTGGCCTCTGACATTCGATGAATGTTATGCTTTGAGGTCCCTGGTATCCTGATGGGCCATACCTGAGATTATTGCTACTGAGCCAGAGTGCCCATGCGTTGGAGGTTTATTCTTAACTGCATAAACACTGTAGTATGATTAGATTACCTTATTGTCGTCTTGTCACTTATTTCGGTTTGTGACATATTATATATTCAGTTTATTATGGCATGTTCTTCCTGTATCTTGTTACGTCCCTCTGAGGACCTGGTTATCTCTCCAGGTGTGTGCTTCTGTGATTTTACAGGTGTTCTAGCCAAGGCCGTGATCTTCTCCATTCTTTCGAAGACGATTGCGTTTCGTTCGTCTCATTATTTTATCGATTACTTCTTGTATATTTTATTTGAGATAGTTGTTAGTGGACTTTGTCTCCGCCCAACGATTGTATACATGACAAATTCAAAGTTGCTTTTATATCATTTATTTATCTAGTGGATGAGATTTAGTTATTATGGTTCTACTGCATTTTACAGCTTATGAATACATACGAGTTTCGATATATTGGAGTATACTTCGTATGTATGCAGCTGGCATGGATACGTACCTAGTCCTAAGTATTTTGGGACTGGGGCGTTACATGTTTTTGTGGTGGCCCATGCAGGTCGAGTTTGTCACTTCGGTTACGTTACTGTACCGATGTGAACCTGTACATAGGATTAGAATCTAGGAATCTCATCCATACAGCTTGACCTCTTTCCTTGGCTTCACATTTCGAACTCTCGATCGACCTCCTTGAATTGCATCTTGCTTGATTCCTTTCTATCGTCGATTCTTATTTTCGTGCTTAGTGTCAACTATGAAGATGACTACACTAGTATATGCTCATAGGTTAAACACATGGCTAAAATTGTCATATTGGCAATTAGAATACATTCAAGACTCTAATTGAGTTAAAAAAGGCTTTAGTGTGATTTAATGATTAGTAATTTGTAAAGTAGGATATTGCCACGGAAAGTTTTAATTTTGAGATTTCTAAATAGTAAACACTAGAGGATTTATAGAATTTCATACTTGGTTTAAGAAATTGATTGGCTTTTTGAGGTTTGATATTTATGAATTATTGGATTATAGCTATACATCTTTGAACAAGTATAAAATTTATTGGCTTTTCGAGTTGTGATATTTATGAGTTTTGGGTGTTAGATATACATCTTTGAACAAATATAAAATTTATTTGATTTTCGAGTTTTGATGTTTACGATTTATTGTATTATAGTTATACACCTTTGAACAGTTATAAATTGGTTTGAGCATGATCTTAGCTTTTAAAGAAATGGCCATAGGAATTATTTAAATTTGAGTTGTACAACTTGCGATTTTCGTATTTAGTAAATTTTGAATTTTAAGTGGAAGTAATGACGGTTAATTTTGGTTTAAAATATTTGAAAGTTATGAAAATGATTTTTGAGAAATTTTTATTTTAAATGGTGTCCTATGATTGAAGAATTACAAATCTAATTAGATTTTTGGTATAAAAAAAGATTTTGACTGATAAGATTATTTGAAAATTTCTTTTAATAAGGGATTGCTAAGATTAAAATTTTTGGAAGAATTTCGAAGGATGTGATGGAAAGTTATTTTGATTGATTAAAGGAAGTTACCATTTAAAAGTTGAAATTTTTTTGGAATAACTTAGCATGAATAGAAGCTAAAATTGATGAGAGGATTGAGCTTAAATTTTGAGATTGCTTTTAATATGCTAAGAGTTTTATTATGAGTTATTTGAAAATTTTATAGTGTTAAATTTTTGATTGATGGTGAAATTTTTATGGATTCGTAAATTATGAATTCTTGAGTTAAATAGTTGAATTTAAACGTTAATTTTGGAAAAGGTTAGTAGTAACGTGATAAAATTTTGCTTTGAGATTTATGAGAGTGATTTAAATTTTTATGATGAATTTGAACTGCTTGGAGTTAATACAAATTTTTGTGGTTTATTTTTGAAAGTTTAATTTTGAAACTTTTGGAGGAAACTGGAGTTAAATTTTAAAGGGTAGGCCCCAAGATAATCCTACTGAGTATTCCACACTAATTGCCATGTCACTCATGACCATGATAGTAGTATATACACAAGTGTTGTTAGTCATCTACCCAGCTATGTGACTGTATTTCCACCTTGGCTTACTCGACCTTCCTTCAATTCTAGATCTTTTAATTGCGACCTTCTAACCCACTTGCATTTTGAATAATGATCTAATGGTTCCTTAACTGTATTCATCTAGAAGACTATATTCCCCCTGGAACTGTGTTTCTAAATTATTTACTAGATTTTTTAATGTTATTGCATACTTTAACTTGATCTTCTTGATTTTTGTGCATTAATTATCACCTCATGAACTCCCACTTTCTATTTTAGATATTCTGGCATCCCTTACCATGACTTTGATATTTGGAGCACAACACTAGACTTTTCCTTCCAACAAATTTTATATGTAAGACCTAGACAAGTCCACCTTCATGTAGATATATCATGTCCCATTAAAACACGTCTCCTTGTCCTCTATTTTCTTGGTATGACTTTCTGGTCGAAATGGCCAAACTATAATCTTTACCATGATACCGATATATTTTTCGACTACGGATAGGGATTCAACCTCGACTCAATTCTTCCGACCCGATATGTGATTGTGTTCTACTTAATTCCTCAAATGCTTAAATTTGTACTTTACCTTGATTGCTTGACCCATTGTCCCATGATACTATTAGTTTAACTCTTGTAAGTTGGGTAGAATACCTCACCCCCTAACAAACCTTTTTCCTTGTGAACCACATTGGTAAGTTCACTTAGACTATAAATTCAGAGGTCCCTACCTTATCTAGTCTACCAAGCCATAAATGAAGAAACACTAGGACAACTGTATAGGCCCAAACTTCGGACAAGCCTTGATTTTAAAAGATCTTGGACTATTTAAAATTTCCTTCATCAATACCTCCCTTGCTCATATTTTGTCTATCTCATGCTGCTAGCGTAGCTTCAGTTTTGCAAGCTTATTTCATTACCAAGCTTGATCATGACATATATTATTGGGTACACCCACTAACATATTGTCTAATCAGAACCGGTGCATGATGGTCTGATCAACCTATTGCACTTTGGTTCGCTTATCATAACTTATTCTATGCGGATGGAGACATAGTTAAACTTGCCTTAGAGTCTCATCCGCGACTGCCTTGACAATTCTCTTTTGAATTATTTTTGCCGCCTATGAACCCCGCAATTCGTACTCAATATATAACACCGTCTTTGAAACCTTTGTTGTTATTGTCTTCTACTTATTTTGGAAAGACAAGGCACTGTACTTGCTAAGATAGACTCAAGGTATCATCTTTGGTTGCCCAATCGGTTAATTATACACAAATGTAGATAGCCACTGACCGACTCATGTGGCTATATCCTCGCCTTTAACTACTCCTCATTTCTCAACCCTAGAATTATTATCGTGTCCTTCCAATTGTTCTTGAGCACTCGAGAATGATTCTAATCATTCACTTAAATCAAACTCTCAATCGAGGCGATTAGTCTCCAGTTTCTCTCTAGGAACCACTTCTCTCAAATGTCTAAATTATTCTCCTTGATCTACTCAATTCCTTATTATTCTCCAAATTGGATTATCGAAATTTTGCTACCTTCACTAGCAACCCTTATTCAATTCCCTAACCATGATATATTTTTGTATATATCGACTCCACAATTTTCTATTGCATAGGTGGTGTTGAACACCGTTTTATCGTCTCCTCAAAAATTTAATGGTATTTTGGTATTGACGAACTCTTCCTATCCCTCAACCCTATCTATCCTAAAAATCCTAAATTTCGAGGAAGAAATTCTTGAAAGTTGGGTAGGATGTAAAACGCCCAATTTTTTAATTATTTTTTATTATTTTATTAGACTTAAAAATGAATTTATACAATTTGTGATTTTATTTATTTTTTTTTACAATGACCTTAGCCATTGTTGAATTTTGGAACACGAGACTACCATGAATTTTGGCACGGAAGATGTAGCAGTGTGCCTTGACTAGTGTACCAGTCATGCCGGGGGAAGCCTAGCCATGGTGATGTCCAAACTAGAAAAACCAGACCAAATTGTGAATTTACTTATATAAAGTATTTTAATTAAATATTATTTTATATATTGATTTTTAGACGGCCCGGTTTGTCCAGTTCAGCCCGAATTGGGCCCGAACCGAATTTAAGCCCAGGTAGGCATGTGGTGGGACCAAAGTGGCTATGTAGACATATTTTATGTACTTAAAAATAATTTCTAAATTATTTTAGAATTACATGTACAATTATAAATCGTTTAATTATTTGTGCAATTATTGGTATTTTATTATTTAAATAATATTTTACAAATAGTATATTTTGTGGACCCGGAAAAGGGTGTGCGGTATAAGTGCACCCATTGGAACAATTTTATTAGTCTATTATTATTGAAGTTATTTTTGGAGATTTAATAAACATGTTTTTCTATTTAAATATTATTATTATTTTGAGTTGATTTATTAAGGATTGAATTTATATATGTAGATATGTTTAAATACATTAAATAATTGGATTAGATAATATTTAATTTGTTATTGGATTTTAAATAGATTTTGGTGTATTTATGGATATATATATACATATATATAGTTATATATATTGAAGATAAGAAGAAAAGGAATATATATATATATATATATATATATATATATATATATATATATATATATATATAAAATATATATATATATATATATATATATATATATATATATATATATATATATATATTAAGTGGTGTGGTCGGCCCCACCACTTGGCCGACCACCCACACATACTAATTAGCAAGTGGCAGTAGCACAATTTCGTGTGCGCGCCCCCCCTTGGCATAACAAGCAATAGCAGCAGTAGCTGCAACCAAAGGGGGCCGACCCCCTTTTACATTAGCAACTATATTTAGTATTAGCCGAGACCCCCTCCCTCCTTTCATATATATATATATAGTTATATATATTTTATATATATATATATATATATATATATATATATATATATATATATATATATATATATATATATATATATATATACAAACCCTAAAAATTTCTTCCACCTCCTTCCTTTCCTCCTTTCTCTTCCCCACTCCACGGTGAAGCTCGGACGCACCATGGAGAAGCCGTGCTCGCGAAGAAGACAAAGGAACCATCGACAACAACAACAGATTCCCACTTTAAGGTATCCCACTTCCCCGATCAATTTCTCTCTCAATTTAAATCCGTTTTTAGATCCATAAATTCGTGTAGAAAGCCCACATGACCCTCTTCGAGATCCCCTAGGTGGATTTCGACATGGCCATCCAATTTCCTCAAAAAATCGAGACGAAATTGGAGTAAAACCCACTTTTCTGAATATTAAAAACTGTTTTAAAACACCAACTTGTCGGCCACTTTTCTTTCTGTACAATAGGATTTTGTAGAAACTAATTGAAGGAAGTCAAAGACAACATAACCGAGATTGTAGAACATCTTCTGGATTCACTTTTCATCGAGTGTGTAAAAAGTTACACGTTGTTAAAGTTTTCCGAAAAACTGTAAATTCTGTTTTCAAAAAGTGGAAAAACACCCGATACGGCATGCGCCCCGACAAACCGGGCGACGTGGTCGCTCACTATACGCATCAAAAGGCGCGTATGGATGTTGTCGACGTGTGGGAACTGACGGAACCCGATTTCGTTGCATGTACGCGACGAAATCAGTGTGTATCCGTCGAGATACCCCGTATCGACCCTTTGCAAATTAAATCACAACTTTGTGCACACTCATCATATCGCGATGAAACTTGCGCCATTGGACTCGAAATATTTTTTTGGTCCTGTGAGCCAAGCTTGGTCCGATTCTGTGACCGTTGATCGGGACGCTATTTTGGCGGGCCCACAATCCCACTCAACGGGCAATTTTGTGCACAGCCCACCGAAATCCAAAATTGGACATACCGTTGGGTTCGCCTCATCAGAACAAATTTGTGGACATGTAGTTCGACGACTTTAGAGACCGTAGATATTGGCACGCATTTCGGTGCAAAGCGGGTCCAACGGCGGACATCGTTTTGATCCGAAATTACGATTTTGCCGCTATTCCAGAATTTAACTTTTGGACAGGCATTTCCTAGGCATATCTTTTATTCCAAACTCGTTCGTGATGTTTGTTGCAGCATTCGGAGTCATCTGCAGGATTTGGCTTTTCTTGCTTCGTTTATTTGTTTGTTCGAGCTGCTGGATTATTCTCTTTTGCACATAACCTCAGGCAAGATACCTTGCCATTATACTGTTTATATTTAGTTGCATATTATTACATATCACTGTTCATTTATTTCCAGTTCTTACCGTTCCTGATTTACTGTCTGCTCAGTGATATAAGATATACTTTGTTATTATCCTTTGACTGCATATGGACTTAGAGTTAAGAGACTACCGTCTCTAGTGTATCGCATATACCTTGACACAGTTGTACCACGAGGATGTGTGAGATGAGTAGCATGTAGAGATTTTTGTGTGTGGGCTGATCCCCCATGCGCATGCGATAGGGCTAACTGCTAATATAGGCATGTTAGGAGACTTAGCAGTTAGTAGAGGTATATGAGACATGGATGTGACTCTGTTAGGCATTGGGTGGGAAGAACAGTTCCTTAACGTATGGGCCAAGTATGCACTTCCCTATTGTCGGTTATCTCCACGGGAGATACGGTCCTGGATCCTGATACTGATTTACTGCTGGCCTCTGACATTCGATGAATGTTATGCTTTGAGGTCCCTGGTATCCTGATGGGCCGTACCTGAGATTACTGCTACTGAGCCAGAGTGCCATGCGTTGGAGGTTTGTTCTTAACTGCATAAACACTGTAGTACGGTTAGATTACCTTATTCTCGTCTTGTCACTTATTTCGGTTTGTGACATATTATATATTCAGTTTATTATGGCATGTTCTTCCTGTATCTTGTTACGTCCCTCTGAGGACCTGGTTATCTCTCCAGGTGTGTGCTTCTGTGATTTTGCAGGTGTTCTAGCCAAGGCCGTGATCTTCTCCATTCTTTCGAAGACGATTGCGCTTGGTTCGTCTCATTATTTTATCGATCACTTCTTGTATATTTTATTTGAGATAGTTGGTAGTGGACTTTGTCTCCGCCCAACTATTGTATACATGACAAATTCAAAGTTGCTTTTATATCATTTATTTATCTAGTGGATGAGATTTAGTTATTATGGTTCTACTGCATTTTACAGCTTATATATACATATGAGTTGCCATATATTAGAGTATACTTCGTATGTATGCAGCTGGCATGGATACGTACCTAGTCCTAAGTATTTTGGGACTGGGGCGTTACAACACGTCTAGATTAAAACTCATAAAAGAAGTTTCTAAAGATTGACATTTCTTATGCTCCAAAAATTAATGCTATGAAAAACTATATATTATGATAAAAAATAATAATAAATTTTTTTATCTATTAATAACTATATTAAATAAAATAAAAAGTAAAAACAATGACTCTAAAAATCCAGGGGACTTAGACTTCTTGATGAGCATAAAAAGGTCTTAGATAAATACAAGCATGCTGGAAGAAAATCAAGGGGTATTAACTTGAGAATGAGAGATTATCTTCTTTATTGAATGCGATAAAGGAAACACCTTCTTCTAATGACACGAAAAACACATCTGCATTGAAACTGAGACTGCATGTTGCTTTTGAAAATGTTTAAAACATAACCAAAGAAAATGCTAAACTCAATGATATGTATGAGGCAGAGAAGGAGAAGTACAATCTAGCTTCACAAAGAGTAGACTCACTTACGGCTAGATATCAAGAAATGTATGACACCTCTAAAAAGTTAGAGATTAGATTAGGAAAGCAGGTAGTGCAACCGACTATCCAGCCTAACACAAGTCATAAATTCACATACAAGTCACTGCCAAAAAAAACTAGCAAGACAAATGTTACACACAATCATGCTTTTCTTTTATAAATATCCACAAAAAATACCGCATAAGCATTCTTTTTCTACTACTTACACTTTTAGACTGAATACTAGCAGTTATGAAACATATCACTATTTTGGTCGACAAGGTCATATTTTACAATAGTGCAAAGTAGAAGACTAGTAGATATGACTGTGCTTATATGGGTACCAAAAGCTAATATCGCAGGACCTCAAAGAAAGTGGGTACCAAAGGTCACATCTTCAACTTTTGTTGTAGGTGGGTCGACCCTCTCATTCTAGAAGCAAATAGATTCTCAATAATGGTTGCTCGAGACATATGACTGGTGATGCCAATCTGTTTGCAATGCTATAGATAAAGAAAGAAGGACACGTCTTCTTCGACAATAATCTGAAAGGATACATAATAGGTAACAATAACATTGGTAAGTCTTCCTACCCTATACTAAAGGATGTTTCTCTAGTAATCGAATTAAAAACATAGCCTACTCAGCATTAATCATTTGGTTGATTATGTCTATGGTATTAATTTTGTGAAAGATAAATATTTCACTGTGATAGATCAGCAGGTGAAGTTATCTTTGAAGGTACTAGGGAGAATAACATTTATATTTTCTATATGCAAGAAGAGTGTAACAATGTAGGCATGTGTCTGTTAGCCAGCAAAGATGAAAGCTGGTTATGGCTTATGCGTTAAGGGCATGCCAATATGAATACTATAGTAAGACTATCATCAAAATAATCTGGTAAGAGGTCTACCAGACATAATATTCAAGAAAGATATGGTATGCGAAGACTGTGAAAAGAATATGGCTACCAAATCTTCCTTTAAATCCATAAATGCTTCAAGTAACTCTAAACCAGTTCAATTACTGCACATGAATTTATTTGGACCAGGCCGAATTGCCAGTCTTGGCGGGAAGCTATAAGCATTTGTAATTGTTGATGATTTTTCAAGATATACATGAGTTTATTTTCTTGCAAATAAAAATGAAGCATTTTCTAAAATTGTTTTCTTCAATAAAAACGTTCAAAATAAAAAAAAGGCTTCATGATTACTTGAATCCGAAGTGATCATGGTGGCGAATACAAAAATGTTGATTTCAAAATGTTTTGTGATTCAAATAGTTACTGTCATGAGTTTTGAGTCCTAGAAAACCTCAAAAAAATGATGTTGTGGAGCGGAAGAATAGGACTCTTGGTGATATGGTTATGTTGGCCCATTGGTCATAGTCAAACCTGATTTTAATAATTGATCAAACTCTATCTCGATATAAATGCAAGTCGATTCAGATGTTTACCTACGACGTTTTGGACACTGCTCAATAATGGATATTTACTTTGTTCAAGACCGAAGTTGTTTCGTAGCTGTTTGCCATTAAGAATGTACTTCCTGTTAAGCTATGTAATTTTTCATTTTATTGAGTCTAGGAATACATTGTACACCGAGTCGTACTGGCAAATAGACTATCCGAAAACATTTTTCAAAAACCATCCTATTCTTTTACAAATGACCTACGTTTCTGAAAAACATCCTTTTTACCAAAAGCTTCTGAAGGACTTTTCAAAAAGCCAAAATTGATTTTTCTCAAAAATGAACTGGCAGAACCCTAGCAGAACTCGGTCCGAGTTCGGCCAGAGTTCGGCTTATCTCGACCCGCACCCGCTTTTCGGACGCGAGCACGTGAGCAAGCCAGCTACGTATCGAACGGACTCCAGTCCGACTCGAATACGTAAATGCTGTCAAGGATATGGTATACTGCCAAATCATGGCAAACAAATCTATTTCTCAATCCACAATAAGAATATGAAACATGAATGAACACTATGGGTCGTGGTCTGCAGCCCACTAGCATAAATGCCCGATAAGACTCTAAAGGAAATAATAAGAGTCTAAAACTGAATCAAGAAACAGGATAACTCATAATAAGGTATGAAAGCACGAGCGGATAATAAACACGATATCGATACCTGAATCCCGCAAGAACCGCAAATCCTCCGCCATCCAGAACTACTAGCTAATTCCATACAATCGCTAAACCTGAGGAGATCATCAGGTCCTCAGAGGACATAGCAAGATACATAATATACATGCCTATCTAACAATTTTATCATGCGAGAGAAAATAAATAAGAAGAAACAGGAATACGATAATGACTACGAACACGAACACGAACACATACTCGAACACAAATACGAACACGAACACACGAACACTAGAACAACTACGCATAAATGAACTAACGGATGAACGAAGACACGAGATCAATGGATGAAACCAAACCCTCATCCTGAGTGTGGACTCACGGGTTTGAACTAAACACTAACCCTCGTCCCGAGTGTGGACTCTCTGGTTAGTACTAACCCTCGTCCCGAGTGTGGACTCTCTGGTTAGTTCACGGCAAGGCACCCTCGTCCCGAGTGTGGACTCTCTGGTGCAAATACTACATCCTCGTCCTGTGTGTGGACTCTCTGATGTAAACACCCTCGTCCCGAGCGTGGACTCTCTGGTGCAAGTCAAGTCAAGTCTACACCCTCGTCCCGAGTGTGGACTCTCTGGTGCAAATAATCGACATCCTTGTCCCGATTGTGGACTCACGGATGTAAACAGATCAAGAAAAACATCCTCGTCCCGAGTGTGGACTCTCTGGTGCCAAGGAAACAATATCAAGGATTTAGCAGTTTAATTACACGTATTCGTTCTATGACACGACTCAAACAAGATACTGACGAGAACATCTCCAAACATAAGGTCAAACATGGACACGGCTATATGCAACAAGAACAACTCCACAGAAAATAACACGAAAAGCACATATCCATAAATAATCCAAAGACTGTAAAATGAAAAAAATGCATGTAAATAAAACTGTAGAGGAAGGCAAGGTATGTTGGCCCATTGGTCATATAGTCAAACTGATTTTAATAATTGATCAAACTCTGTCTCGATATATGGAGCTAGTCAGGATATCTCGGACTCTTGGACATGATCAAGAACGGCTATCTACTCAGTTCAAGACCGAAGCGTTGTTTGCCTGTTCGAGTCTGTATTTCTTTGAGCAATATATTTTTTATTTTAATTGAGTCTAGGAATACTGTGTACACCGAGTCGTACTGGCAAATAGGCTATTCCAAAAAGATTTCAAACTGTTTTTAAAATGTCCTTAGTCTTGAAAAACATTCGTATTTACAAAAGCTCCAAAAAGGTTTTCATAAAGGTTTTCAAAATTCCCCAAAAACTAATTTTAAAAACCCTAACCTAACCCTGACAGAACTCGGCCAGAGTTCGGTTAGTGGACGTTTTGTTTTTGAATTCCTTGGAACTTGGTCCTCCTGCAGTTGCGGATTTGACCGAGATTCGCTCATCGAGTTCTGCCCGAATTCTGCCCGAATTCTGCCAGAATTCTGTCTTTGGAACTCTTATAAATAGAGAAGGATTTTGATCATTTTAACTCACTCATTCACTTTCAATATTCTCTCTACTTAAAGCTTTCAGTCTTCCAAAGAGTTTTTCTCGAGCTTTAATTTTCAGATCCCAAGCCAATTATAATCCTCTAGTCGTTTTGCCAGTACGGTGCGGTCTAAAAGTTTCAGAGTGATTGTAATCAGAAGGCTTGATAGAAGAATACCTCTTCACAATTAAAGTTGGACGAGTTCTTCGTATCAAAGCTCGCGTTGTAGAAGTTTCAAGGACTTCGTAAGAAAACTTGCAGTTTTACCAATAGTGGATTCAACTGGTAGTAAGAGTTCTACCGACTGGACTAGTCCTCAACAGAGGGAAACCAGTATACATCGCTGTCTTTGCATTTGCTTTCTTATCTCTGCCTTTACATTATTTAGTTGTGATTATTATTCTGTGATCTTGCTGCTAACATTTTTTTAATTAGCATTATTCCGCTGCCAACTCTATTCACCCCCCTCTAGAGTATTGTGCTTTACGATTTCGTTCCTACAATTGGTATCAGAGCGGGTGTTACAGGTAAAGCAAGGTAACATTGCAATTATTTATTCATTTAACTAATTGTTATATAGATCATAGCACAACACATGGCCACTGTGAAATTCACAAGTGAAGGCCAGGCCACAAACAGACCTCCACTGTTTGATGGTACGAATTATACCTATTGGAAAACACGGATGAGTTTCTTCTTGAAATCACTTGACTTTTATTTATGGTCTAATGTTATTGATGGCTATCAAAAGCCACCTCGTATAAATGTTGATGGAGTTTTAATTGAAAAATCCCATAACAGATATACAGAGGAAGAAAAGAAAAAGGCCAGTCTTGACGCACGTGCTATTAACGCTTTATTTTGTGCTTTAGACAGAACTGAATTTAACAGGGTGTCTATCTGCACAACTGCTAATGAAGTATGGAAGCTTCTTGAAGTCACACATGAAGGCACGACTCAATTCAAAGAATCAAAAGTCAGCAGACTTACTCAGGAGTACGAGGTGTTCAAGATGAAGCCCAACGAAACAGTTACTCAGATGTTCGAAAGATTCTTGGATATTGTAAATCCTTTGTCCTTCCTAGGTAAAGATTACAGTAACCATGAAAAGATTCGCAAACTCCTCCGAGCACTTACCAAGAACTGGATTCCAAAGGCTACTGCAATTATTGAAGGGAACGACCTCACAACTATGTCCATCGAAGTACTCATGGGTAAGCTACTCACTCATGAACTGGAGCTACAAAATTTTAAAGAGCCTGCACCAAAGAAGAAGACCATCGCTTTCAAGGCTCAACACAGAAAAGCTACTAAAGGTGATTCAGACAGCAGTGAATCTGATGCTGAAGATCAAGCACTCCTAGCAAAGAAATTCAAAAGATTCATGATATATGAGAAGAAAGCCAAAGAAAACAATAGCAGCAACAACTGGTATCAAGATGATGCTGTCTGCTATGGCTGTAAGAAGAAGGAACATATGAAGAAGGATTGTCCTACAAACTCATCATCAAGCAAGAAGAGCAACAGGTATGAAAAAGGGAACCTGAAGAGATCAACATCACGGAAGTATGCCAATACCAACATATGGCATGAAAGTGAAGCCAGCGACTCAGAAGATGAACAATCAGAAGGCGCTGCAAATGTATGCTTTATGGCATCCGATCAGGTACTCTCTGAACCTGTAGTTGATACATATGATGACTTCACCTTTGAGCAATTAGGAGATGCCTTCAGTGAACTGATAAGTGATTACAGGAAACCGCGTAACAAATATCAGACCTCTATGAAGGTGCTCAAAGAGTACAAAGGTGAAATAGGAAGACTTATCGACCTACTAGCTGAGGTTAGAAATAATGTTAGTGAGTCTGGTGAGCTTTCTTCTATTAAGCTCTTATTACACGAGACTACCAAATCATCTGAAGAGAAAGACAAGGTTATTGACCAACTGAGAGAAGAACTTTCTAAAGAGAAGAAAAGTCTTCAATGTGCACAAGTCAGAATGGAAGCACTCACTTCTGACTATACTAAGTTATATGACACTTCCAAAAGATTGGAAATTAGGTTAGGAAAATAGCCTGAGACTGCTGCTTCCTACCCTAACACGTGTCACTTACCGAAAAATCAGAACATTCCCAAACCAAACACTGTCAGACCTAACCATATCAAACCTTTACCCCAAAAGGTTAAGCCCAAACAGGATTATAGGTATGCTTTCTTCTATACTAGAAAACCTAAACCTACCAACCATGCACATCACTCAGCTTTCAACACTCATGCACATTGTCATTATTGTGGCCTCATTGGTCATATTTCTCCTGCATGTAGAATCAGAAAGCTTGTTGATTTAAATATTTATGCATGGATACCAAAAGCTAACATTTCAGGACCCTACAAGAAATGGGTACCAAAAGTTTCATCTGTAAACTGTTTTGTAGGTGGAACACCTTTCACATGCTAAAAGCAAATGGATACTCGACAGCGGTTGTTCACGGCATATGACCGGTGACGCTACATTATTTGCAACACTGTCGAAGAAGAAGAAGGAAGGTTATGTTTCCTTCGGTAATAACTTGAAAGGGTATATTATTGGTATCGGTGATGTTGGTAAGTCTTCCTATCCTTTGATTAAGGATGTCTATCTGGTTACCGAGTTGAAACATAATCTACTCAGCATAAGTCATCTAGCTGATCATGGTTATGGTATTAACTTTGGCAAAGACAAATGTACTATAGTTGATAGCTCAACTGGTAGTACTATCTTTGAAGGTATCAGGGAAGACAACATATATGTTTTCTATTTGTTGGAAGAAACTAACATTTCAGGTAGATGCTTAATGGCTAAAAGTGATGAGAGTCATCTATGGCATATGAGACTCGGTCATGCAAATATGGACACAATCTCAAGATTATCCACGAAGAAGCTAGTATGCGGTTTACCAGACATAACATTCAATAAGGATTCGGTATGCAGCCAATATGAAAAGAACAAAGCTACCAGATCCACATTCAAGTAAGTAAACGCAGTATGTACTACTAGACCTCTATAATTGCTACATATGGACTTATTTGGTCCTAGCAGAGTTGCTAGCCTCGGAGGTAAGTTATATGGTTTTATAATTGTAGATGATTTCTCTAGATACATATGGATATACTTTTTGACACGCAAGAATGATGCATTATCCGAATTTGTCGCCTTTTGCAAGAAAGTACAGAATGAAAAAGGTTACATGATCACTCGTATTAGAAGCGATCATGGTGGCGAATTCGAGAATACAGAGTTTAAGCAATTTTGTGACACACACGGTTTTGTACACGAGTTCTCCTGCCCTAGGACTCCACAACAAAATAGAGTTGTGGAACGTAAGAACAGAACTCTATCCGAAATGGCCAGAGTAATGTTAAACCAGTTTAGTCTACCCAAATTTTTCTAGGCTGAAGCTGTCAATACAGCTTGTTTTTTTCTCAATAGAGTTCTAATTCGACCCAAATCGAAGAAGACTCCATTTGAGTTATGGTTTGATAGAATTCCATCAGTTTCATATTTTAGAACATTTGGTTGTAAATGCTTTATTCTTAATACAAAAGACAATTTGGGAAAGTTTGACGAAAAGGCCGATGAAGGCATATTTTTAGCTTATGCGGCCAAGAGCAAAGGATACAGAGTCTTCAACAAACGAACTATGATCATCGAAGAATCAATCAACGTCACCTTTGATGAATTGAATCAAATGACTATCGATGACAATGACGAAGATCTAACTGTGCCAAGCTCAACACCAGCTGATTCTCAACCAAGCTCAGTACTAGCTGATCCTCCTAGAGAAGATCCAGGAACCAGCTACCTTCAGAGTCTGCCGAAAAGATTGAAATTTACGGCCGATCATCCAAAGGATTTAGTAATTGGTGATATTACCAAAGGTGTAAGTACTCGTACATCCAGTAGAGATATTGTTTCTAGTGTTGTATTCATTTCACAGCTAGAATCCAAAACTATTGATGAAGCATGTAGTGATAACTTTTGGATAGATGCTATGCAAGAGGAATTAAACCAATTTAAACAGAATCAAGTTTGGGAACTTGTTCCCAAGTCTATTGATCATCCGGTCATTGGCACCCGTTGGATATTTTGAAATAAACTGAACGAGAATGGTTTAGTGACTCGTAATAAGGCTCGACTCGTAGCTCAAGGATACAATCAGGAAGAAGGTATCGACTACGATGAGACTTATGCCCCAGTTGCGAGATTAGAATCCATTTGTATGTTATGTGCATTTACATGTTTTTATAATTTTAAATTATTTCAAATGGATGTCAAGAGTGCATTTTTAAATGGTTTTATAAAAGAAGAAGTTTTTGTAGCACAACCACCAGGTTTCACAGATTTTAAAAACCCTGATCATGTTTTCAAGTTGAAGAAAGCTTTGTACGGTTTAAAACAAGCCCCTCGTGCTTGGTATGATCATCTAAGCTCTTTCCTACTTGACAACGATTTTTTAAAAGGCAAGGTTGACACTACACTTTTTATTAAGTCTTTTAATGGCAAGCTTCTCTTAATACAAGTCTATGTTGATGATATTATATTTAGATCTACTGATGAATCTCTTTGTCAAGAATTCTCTAAGTGTATGCAGAATGAGTTTAAGATGAGCATGATGGGAGAGCTGAAATTCTTTTTCGGGCTGCAAATCAAACAAACTGACAATGGGACATTCATAAATCAAGCCAAGTACACAAAAGATTTGCTAAAGAAGTTTGATCTGGACAATGTCAAACCTATTGGCACTCCGATGGCAACTTCAACAAAGCTTGATATTGATGAACAAGGCAAGCCGGTCGACACACGTAAGTATCGAGGTATGATCGGTAGTTTACTTTATTTAACTGTTAGTCGTCCAGATATTATGTTTAGTGTTTGCCTGTGTGCACATTTTCAAGCTAATCCAAAGGAATCGCATCTGTGCGCAGTTAAGCGTATCTTTCGATACCTTAAGGGCACTTCTTCTGTTGGCTTATGGTATCCCAAAACTAAGTCCTTTGACCTTATTGGTTACTCGGATGCAGATTTTGTTGGATGCAAAGTTGATAGAAAAAGTACCAGCGGCACATGTCATTTCTTAGGCAAGGCTTTAGTCTCATGGTTTAGTAAAAAGCAAAATTCTGTAGACCTATCAACAACAGAGGCTGAGTATATCGCCGCAGGACGTTGTTGTGCTCAGATTTTGTGGATGAAACAAACCTTGAAAGACTATGATTTATTTTATACACATATTCCTATTTTCTGTGACAACACAAGCACTATTAATTTGACTAAGAATCCAGTATGTCACTCTCGTACTAAGCATATCGAGATTCGACATCATTTTCTTAGAGATCATCATCAGAATGGAGATATTGACCTTGTATACATAGACACTGAGAATTAATTAGCTAACATCTTCACAAAACCTCTAGCAGAAGATCGTTTCAATTATTTACGTCGAGAATTAGGAATTTTGGACGTCAATAATGTTAATTAATTTTGTTTTATGATTATATTTTAATACGCAAAAACTGTGTTAGAGACAAGCCAATAAAGAGTCTGTCTGTCACCATAACTACGGTTGAAACGAAGCGGTACTTAAGAGTTCTCCGGTGAACCTCCGCCAGCTGGGACAGTACTCCTACAGCTAATCTGAGACAGTCGCTGAGTAACAAAATTTAATCTATAAAATAATATTAATTATATTAATTGAAGGTTGAAATTACTAATCTTTGAATTAAATTTTTGAAATGAGTCAATGAAAAAGAAAATGGCAGAAACCAACTAACAGAACCCTAGGCAAATTCGGCCAGAGTTCGGACCATATTCTGCCCGAGTTCGGTTAGTAATATCTGGTTATATAACAAGAACCCGAGAGCCTTTCTTCTTCATTGCTTCTAAAACCACTTTCACAGCAACAGCAGCCGCGCGAAAGCTCTCCAAACCCTAGTTCTTCACCACTCCGTTTCTCCCTATCTATGTGGTGAAATCCATCCAAATTTTGGATTCGTGCGGAGATCGTTGTCTTCTAGAACATACTTTAATCTCGGGAGGTATAACTCCGTATATCTCCTCCTTTCAATTTCGTGCATATTTACTTTTTTTGCACAATGCCACCTAAGGGATTCAACCCCTTCAAGAGGAAGAAGACAACCAATCCTAGTGAGGAAGGATCATCTTCAAATCCACCCACGGATTCCCTCTTTTCGCCAGTTCAATCGAGCGATGGTGCGTTCGATGGGTTTTATTTTCAAACCCTAGATCAAGCCCTTCTGTGGTATGAAGACTTTTTTATGAGATCCATATGTACAGACGCTCCTATCAAATGGACTGTGTTTTCAGAACACCGCCCTTATTTTGAGGCATTAGGGTTACAACACGTTGTTAAACTTTGTTTCCCGGTAGCAACTAATGCCATTAGACTTTTCTATTACAATATCGTACTAAACACGTTTGACGTAAGTACTCGTGTTGGCGGACTAGATATCGATTTCAATGATCGATATCCTCTTAGCGGAAATCCTTGGTATTCCTAACGAAGGTGAACCGCTTGTTGATATCACTGAATTTGATTTTCCCGACGGCACGACACTTGCTAGTTTCAAAGCTGAACTCTGTGCCCCTGATCGGGTTCGCTCTGGAAAGTTCAAGGCAAATAACTTGAACTTGTTTAGTTATGAATTGCATCGCATCATCTACTCCACTCTCCTTCCGAAGTCTACTTCAAAAGATGATGTCACATCACTTGAACTATCTGCTATGTATCATATTCTTAAGGAAATTCCTTTTTCTGCCCCTAAGACTATTATCCAGATGATGGGACGTTGTCGTACAAGAGATAGAAATCTCTCTTATGCGATGATTCACCCACGCATCTTCCAGCATTTTGATATTGATCTGTCAACTTGTACTCAAGACCCTGAGCCCAAGTTTCTTAAGCTATCTCGTCGTAGTATGACTGCTGCTGCTCCTCCTACTGCTCCACCTCCTCTACCTACTCAGCAGTATGCCATGACCTTTGAAGGCATACACCAGTATCTTTCTGATTTGCACGTTTCGATGACGGATATGGCCCGCGAACGTGAGTTCCGCGATGTCATTCGTTATCAGGCGATAGCAAATTCTCTAGCTGATCTCTGATTTGCTCAGACTGGACATTCTGCCGATTCTATTCCTAGAGATCCAGCATTCTCTGGTTGCCGCTGTGAGGATGAGGCTGTTCATGCCTACTTTCAGCCTGGTAACGTATATGATTGGTATCGTGCTGATCGTGCTCCTCTTCGAGACTATGTCGGTGAGTTTTACACTGGCGTCCCTCCTCATCCTTCTGGCACTGGTACTTCGGGAGCTGGTCCTTCTGGACATGCCGGTCATGCTGATGATGATGAGGAGGAGGAGGAGATGTGATGATGATATATTAGCCGATTTTTGAGACTTAGTTATTATCTACTGTACACTTGGAAATGCTCCAACATTCCAAGTTTCTAGCTTTTATTATCAGTTTTTTTTAGGACTTGTACTGGATATTTATTGATGTCTCTTGAACATCTTTTTATCTTTATGGGATGCGTAGTTTATCTTTCACATCAGTTTATTTATTTATTTGTAGCATGTTTATCTGCTTCTATAAACTGTCTGAGACAAATACATGCCTGTGATGTTATTTTTTTTACTGTCTCTACCATCTGTCATAATTTTTTTTGTGTTTCTTCACTGTTTGTTACTTATACATTGATTGCGAGGGAGCTTTCTCTTTTGCAATTATTTTGTTAAGTGACAACGGGGGAGAAATAAGGATCTAATATCTTTCTTTTGAGAAAATGCAGGTTATGAACAATTTTTACTATTTTTGATTTGATTCCAAGCTTAGATGTTATATCATTCATAGTTTGTCAATTATCAAAATGGGGGAGATTGTTGGCCCATTGGTTATATGGTCAAACTAATTTTAATAATTGATCAAACTCTGTCTCGATATATGGAGCTAGTTAGGATATCTCGGACTCTCGGACATGATCAAGAACGGCTATCTACTCAGTTCAAGACCGAAGCGTTGTTTGCCTGTTCGAGTCTGTATTTCTTTGAGCAATATATTTTTCATTTTAATTGAGTTTAGGAATACTGTGTACATCGAGTCGTACTGGCAAATAGGCTATTCCAAAAAGATTTCGAACTATTTTTAAAATATCCTTAGTCTTGAAAAACCTTCGTATTTACAAAAGCTCCAAAAAGGTTTTCAAAAAGGTTTTCAAAATTCCCCAAAAACTAATTTTAAAAACCCTAACCTAACCCTGACAGAACTCGACCAGAGTTCGGCCAGAGTTCGGCCAGAGTTCGGTTAGTGGCTGTTTTGTTTTTGAATTCCTTGGAACTTGGTCCTCCTGCAGTTGCGGATTTGACCGAGATTTGCTCATCGAGTTCTGTCCGAATTCTACCCGAATTCTGCCAGAATTCTGTCTTTGGAACTCCTATAAATAGAGAAGGATTTCGATCATTTTAACTCACTCATTCACTCTCAATCTTCTCTCTACTTAAAGCCTTCAGTCTTCTAAAGAGTTTTTCTCGAGCTTTAATTTTCAGATCCCAAGCCAATTACAATCCTCTAGTCGTTTTGCCAGTGCGGTGCGGTCTAGAAGTTTCAGAGTGATTGTAATCAGAAGGCTTGATAGAAGAATACCTCTTCACAACTAAAGTTGGACGAGTTCTTCGTATCAAAGCTCGCGTTGTAGAAGTTGCAAGGACTTCGTAAGAAAACTTATGGTTTTGCCAATAGTGGATTCAACTGGAAGCAAGAGTTCTACCGACTGGACTAGTCCTCAACAGAGGAAAACCAGTATACATCGCTGTCTTTGCGTTTGCTTTCTTATCTCTGCCTTTACATTATTTAGTTGTGATTATTATTCTGTGATCTTGCTGTTAACATTTTTTAATTAGCATTATTCCGCTGCCAACTCTATTCACCCCCCTCTAGAGTATTGTGCTTTACGATTTCGTTCCTACAAGGTATACTTGCCGGAAGGGTGCACGCAGATCCCACAAAATACAGTCAACAAGTGAGCCGTAAAGTCCAAGTCATCACAACTGTCTTCGAAAGCTGAAATAAACATTACCATTGTTCTCAGAATAGTCAAATTAGCTAGGATTGCCTGTCCTTAAGTCCAATTCTGGACACAGGGGCAAAACGGTAATTTCGGACAAAAACGATGTCCGCCGTTGGACCCGCTTTGCACCGAAAAGCATGCCAGAGTCAAAGGTCTCTAAAGTCGTCAAAGTATATGTCTACGGATCTAGTTTTTCGATACGAACCCAACCGTATGTCCAAAGTTGGATTCCGGTGGGCTGTGGACAAAATCACCCGTTGAGTTGGACCGTGGGGCCTGCAAAACGACAATTTTATCAACTGTCTCAGAATCGGACCAAACTTGGCATACAGGACCAAAAAAATGATACGGTCCTGTTGGTGCAAGTTTTGTCTCGATCTGACGAGCGTGCACAAAGTAATTGGGAAATTTGCACAGAGACCGATACGGGGAATTTTAACGGATACGCATCAAATTCGTCGCGCACACGCGACCAATTTGAATTCCGTCAAAGCCCACACGACCATAAAACCGTTACGCACCTTTCGATGCTTTTGGTTCGCGACCACGTCGCCCGGATTGGCGGGACGCACGTCGTATCGAGGATTTTTAGTTTTCGAAAACTGTTTTTTTCTATTTTTTTCTTGATTTTTAGAATCAATTATCTTCCTGTATAATAAACGAAAAATAGTTCTACAAAAGGTGTTCTAATCTCGTATAGGTTGTCTAAACTTCTGTTCAAATAGTTTCTCAAAACTGTTGATCGTTCGACAGGAAATAGCCTTCCAAATCGTGTGTCGGGACTGTCATATATGTCCTGTTTTGACAGGATTTTCACTCGACCTTGAGTCGATTTTCCAGGAAACCTAGAGGGGCTAAAATCAAACGAATTAAAGGGACTAGGAGTTGGTTATGTTGTGCTCGAACTTGTTCAGGTAGATTGTAAAACGATTACACGATGGTGGAGAAATCCAGCCCGTAAGGTGGGTCGCCAGGCCGCTGTTGCTGCTGCCCTTTCCGCGCTTGTACGCGCGCGCGGCCATCTGCGGCTGGCCGGCGGTGGCCCAGGGCGGCGCGCGTGTAACACCCAATTTTTCCAGATGAGGGTATTTTTGAAATTTTGTATTTTAATTTATTTAATTATGGTATCTAAAATTTTATATGATTTTTATTGATTTTAATCATTTTAAAAACTATTTTAAAACATGACTTATGAATTGGTGTCTTGCTAGTGTTTTGTTTATCATTTCTAGATTGAGGGGTATTTTAGTCATTTTTGTAATTTTGGGAATTATTTGGAATTATTATGTATTATTTAGAATCATTAGAATTTATATAATTTTTAGAGATTTGTAGTATAATTGATTTTGATGTTTTAGTTGACTTTGACTTATGTTGACTTTTGAGACTAACCTAGTGGCTAACCTAGGTCATGACTATGTGACTAGGATATGGAACCCTAGGTTGACTTAAGTTAGTGATAATTAAACCATAGAATTAATTTGGTGGAAATAGGATTTAAATTGTTTAAGGAATGGCTTGTGATTTCACAAGTCATGACTTGTGACTTAAGGCTTAATAGCCCATAGGCCCACACCATGAACCAACCCTAACCCAAATCAGCCCATGATATCCACCTAGGGCTATTTCTCCCTATAAATAATCTCTTTATTTAGGGTTCTTGCCTCTTTATTGAGTTTCAACATTTTGAAGAAGGAAAGGTATAGGAATCTTCCTCAAGCCCTAGTTTCTTTGTTTTAATTCCTTTTTCCCTCTAGTCTTTTGCATTAGTTCCTAATCCACCTCTACTTGCTGTTCATGGAGAGGAATCTCAGGTTTGGACCAATTTGGAGTACTTGGCCATCAAGAAGAAAACCCCCTTTTTGAAGCTTTTTTATGCAAATTGCACATATAGGTAACTTCCTATTCCTTCCATAGATTTTCGTTTTCTTTGCATGGATAGGAAGCCCTAGGTGTCCCCTAGCCGTAGGTATTGGTTTTGTGTCGATTCGTGTCCGTTTCGTGTCCGTATCGGACACGTATCATGATAGGTATACTAGGTGTTTGTAGAAATGCCACATAGGAATTTATTTTTATATTTTTGAAATATAATTACATGGATTTGTAGATCTTGATGTGTGTGTCAATTTTTGTGAAGGTGTCCTAGTGTTTTGTGTCCTTTTGTGTCGTGTTTTTGCGCGTGGACACGCAGCACGGGCCCGTAGGCCGTGTCCTGCATCACGGGCTCATTTTCTCTCGACACAGGACACTTCGTGTCCTGATTTTTGGTGTGAGCCTAGGTGCAATGACTGTCACCGTGCTTCCAAAATTTGGGAGCACCTCGTGGAGTGTGCGTGGCACAATCGCTCCCGCACTGGCCGTGCACTGTCGCACGCAAGCGACTGTGCACGCGCACAGGCACTGCTGACACGGGGCTCGTGTCTGTCTGTGTGTCACGTGGACACGTTACAGGCTGACACAGACCTAGCCCTATCCTAGACGCACCTGTGGACACGAGCACGTGTCGTGTCGTGTCGTGTGTCGCATGTTATACGCGCGTGCACGCGTGCACGACGGTTAATTGTGCACAGTACGTGTCTGTATTCGTGCAACTATTTGGACACGACTCGTGTCCAATTTTTGGACACGAGATGACTCTTAGGACCCCTACACTATGCTACATTATTTACCAACTTGTTAATTGTAAATTAGATGGGTTTTTCTTTGTTCGAATTCTCGAATTTCCCAATAGGGGACTGAACACTGATACTCTATTCTGAAATTGATTTTCTGATTTGTAATCTATCATTTTACTAATTTTAATGATGTTAAATGATTAAGTTTAGTTCACATACATATGTAATAGATGATGATCATGATAAGGTTGTGATTTGCTTGAGTTTTATTCTTCGAATTGCATGTTGAGCTATAGGTTTCACTAAACTGATACCCACAGCTCATGTTTGTTTTTTTGAATTGATTTTGATTTCCTATGTTGTTTGTGATGTCTATTACCAAGAACTAATTCATAGACATGTATATTATATTGCTGAAATGATGATTTAGGTTTGGGTTTTGAAAATTGGGTTTCAAATTGGTTTTTGGATGGGATAGGAACTATCAAATTCCTGATACTTGCACTGTGTGTGGTTTTTCTGAAATTGATGTGTTTCAAGACCAAACCCCCTATTTAAATTTCCTAGATTAATTCATTTACATATATAAGAATGCTCAAATGTTGGTTAGGAGTTGTGTTTGAGGATTGGGATATTGAAATTGGGTTGAGTGTTCAATTGATCGTTGTATGTAAAAACAAATCAGAGATTGATACCTGAGATTGAATTTCGATTTAACTCACACCCCTCCACACTAGACACACCTTCTAATCCCTGTTACACAGGAATATCACCTATACCCTATGCATTTCCTGAGAAATTTCTGCCACCTGAACACCTGAAATTGAACACCCTTAAACTGAAATTCTGAGCACACACTCTCCTCTCTCTCACTTCACTGTTTTGTATTTCAATTACACACACACACACACACACACAGAGCCTTGGGATGCCCTATTGCACACTGTCAAATTTCCTGAGATTTAATTCCTGTCTTTTTGACTGAATATCGATGCTCATGTTGCCATGTTGATTTCCTACTGATTTTCCTATTTGAACTGTAAAGTGGTTTGCAATAACTGAGACTTGGTTAATATATAATCTGAAATTAGGATAGGTGGACTGTCAATTGATTTCCTTTTCTTTTCCTTCTCATAAAATCTGAACTGTACATGAAAAACATGAGAAATAGCATGTGTTGAATCCTGAGATTATAGGAATGTGAATTGTTTGTAAAATGGAATAGATTTAACTGAGATTCAAGTAAAGGTTACACTGAAATTTCAATGTGTTAACATGATATGTTAACTGAGATTGAATGGTTAAAACTGAATTGGTTTTCTTTCCATTTTGCATTAACACATAGCTACATAACCACATTACTTTTTCCTGTCATTTCCTGCAACAAAATGACACACAGGTTCTAGGCACACACACTCTCACATCTCACAAATTTCCACACACATACTTTACACTTTTTAGAAATTTCTTCTTCCCATTTTAATATATGATTGTGTAGGTATGTGTACATGTATCTAGTTTTCTACATAGTTATATTATATAGACTAGTGTATGATTCCTATATGTAAAATATAGTGAATAGATATTACTATTGGTATACATATTATATGTGTATATAGATATATAGTATATTGGCCTATAACCTAGGTACATAGTCTATGGTAGCCTTGTGTGGTCTTGTGTATATGAAATATACACATGTGTAGAGTCCTATAGACTAGTGTATGGTGTATACTAGCTAGGGTAGACTGGTTAGGCCTAGTGAGACTTCATTGAGTCTAGGTTGACCTAGTTGACCTAACCTTGACTTATAGTTGACTAAAGTTGACCAGGGTTGACTTTGGTCTAGGATTGACCTAACATCATGTAGACTGCATCATAGTATCTTACTTTATTAGCTGGACATGTTGTGACTTGTACTGTTCTGATTAGGAGCCAGACACCACTCCTCAGGCAGTGTTTTACTCAGACGTTCAGGATATCAGGCGAGTACATTCTCTGATCATTTAATATGCTGTTTAGAATTATTTTTCTGCTTTAAATTACTTTACTTGATACTGTCACGTTGGTCACACGGATTGGTACTATATGGATCTTTTCTTATCCCCCTCGGGAGCATCGGATACTGCATGTTTTGTGCGTTTCACGAATCATCACGTATCTCTATGCTTCCTCTGATTCATGAATCACTTGTGACACATGTACTCTCATGTTCACAGAGCCATCATGAATCACCTTCACGTATCACTCATTTTATGAGCCATGTGAAGTTTTACGAATCTTAACATAACTTGAACAGATCTTTGTGTACTGATTGGGGATGGGGGAATAGAAATAGACATGTGAATATTATCCAAGTAGCTGTAGTCATGAATCACTCTCTTAGCTATAGTCATGAATCTCCTATGCCATTCACATGTTTATATTTTACTCTGACTCACTAGTCACTATTAGCTCTCTACGTATAGTAGATATTTCTATTACAGTTCTCTTTCTGTTTACATACTGTATTTCTTCAGTTCACGTATCTTACTTTACTGCATGATTATATTTTCTAACCTGCTATGATCTGTTGAGATGTACTGTACTCGCTCCTGTCCTGACTGGACCTGTTGAAAATATTACAGAGGATGAGGAGGAGGCCCTATGTACTACCTATTACGGAGCTGGCTTAGACGACACCTGCGACCTGGTTCCTCTGGAGGATCCAGCTGCAGTACAGGATGCTACTCCCAGAGTCTAGGCTACATAGCTAGGTTTTAGCTTTTCTTTCACCATTGTTATTTGAATTCAGTTGTTGTTCTGAGATGTAGTTTATATTTAGAGACTCGTATTGAGCTGGATGTTCTTGACTTGTTATCTTAGACACTTAGTTCTCTCTCTCATTTGTATTATATTATGGTTTTGATCTCTCTATCTACCTTTACTATTCTGTATCTGCCTTAGATGTGATTGAGACTGTTCTGTTATGTCACCTCCATTCGGAGTGTATATACTGTACAGGTACCTTTATATTGTTAGATGATTGACCTAGGATAGCGTTCTACCGCCAACACTGCGGCGTAGGCTGGGCGTAATTACGTTCTCATACCCTCACAGTGGGTGCGGGTCGTGACAGCACGCGCGTATGGGGGAGGGACGCGCAGCCTGGGGTGGTGGCATTATGGTTTGCAAGAGTTTCGTTAGGGTTTGCTCGCGTTCTCCCTATATATACACTGATGTATATGAGCGGCTGTGCACAGGCGATTACTCTCGGGTGAGGGAGAACCCGGCCTGGGGGTTCAGCTCGAGTATGAGCTGGTTATGAGGCTGCTCTCGTGGGCCGGGTTTCATTGCCTGGGCCTGACTTGGGATTTCTGTTGCCTTGTAAAGCTTGGGGGTTTTCAGTTCGGGCTGTTGGCTCTTCTATTTCTAGTCTATATATATATATATATATATATATATATATATATATATATATATATATATATATAGATATATATATATATACATACATACACATATGCATGTATACACTATATATTTATATATACATACTCACATATATATATTTATATATATTCATATATACACACAAATACATATGTATTTATCTATAAATACACAAACACATATATAGTATACATATTGTCCTCTATTTTATATATATATATATATATATATATATATATATATATATATATATATATATATATATATATATAAAATATATATATATATATATATATTTTAGTATACATATTGTCCTCTATATATATATATATATATATATTTTTTTTTTTTAGTATACATATTGTCCTCTATATATATATATTTTAGTATACATATTGTCCTCTATATATATATTTTAGTATACATCTTGTCCTCTCTCTCTCTATATATATATATATATATATATATATATATATATATATATATATATATATATATATATATATATATATATATATATATATATATATATATATATATACGCATATATATATATATATATATATATATACGCATATATATATAACACATATATATATTGACCTATTTATATAATGCATGTATACGATAATTAGTATATAGATGTAAGTATTCAATACAACCTACTAAATATTCCTGTATATAAAATAATATACATTATAGATTTTCAAGAGAAAATATTTATAATTATCCTGTACTTATTTATGGAAAATATATAGTCTCAAACATATCCCAAATGCACATTTATATATTTATAATAATCTCCAAAAATCCAAATAAAACTCATGATTATCTATTCCTAGGGTATGGCCCATTCCTAGGAGTATGTATATATGTCTATATATATATATATATATATATATATATATATATATATATATATATATATATATATATATATATATATAATATATATATATATATATATATATATATATATATATATATATATATATATATATATATATATATATATATATATATATATATATATATATATATAATATATATATATATATATATTATATATATATATATATATATATATATATATATATATATATATATATATATATATATATATATATATATATATATATATAATATCTATATAATATCTATATATAATATATATAATATCTATATATATATATATATATATATATATATATATTTTTTTTTTTTTTTTTTATATATATATAATATATATAATATATATATATATATATATATATATATTATATATATATATATATATATATATATATATATATATATATATATATATATAGATATTATATATAAAAAAAAATATATATATAGATATTATATATATAAAAAAAAATATATATAATATCTATCTATATATATATATATATATATATATATATATATATATATATATATATATATATATATATAGATATTATATATAAAAAAAAAATATATATATATATATATAGATATTATATATATATATATATATATATATATATATATATATATATATATATATATATATATATATATATATATATAGAGAGAGAGAGGGGTAAATCATGTCTATATATAGAGAGAGAGAGGGGTAAATTCATTTAACCATGAAATAATAAAATAACCAATAATAATAAATAACAATCCTAATAACAAATAATAATAGACTGGTAGTTATTATTGGTGGATATAGACATGCACACTACTTATCTGGCTCCAGAAGATCATACAAGAATTTGTAAAACATTATTTAATAATAATAATACCTATAATGTACATATAACAAATATTTAGAAAATAATTACCAATTTTCTAATATATATATACAACAATATTTGCATTTACCAAACATGTCTACAAGGCCGTATTTGGTCCCATTACATGCCTACATGGGCTTGGATTTGACTTGGGCCAATCTAGACTTTCCGGTTCGGTACAACCGGGTTCCCTAAAACTCAATAATATAATTAAATAATAATTAGAATCTTCGGTAAGGATTAAGTCGTAACTTGGCCTGGTTTTCCTAGTTAGGACACACTTATGGTTGGGTCTTCCTAGGCATGGCTAATACACTAACCAAGGCACACGACCATGCTATCCGTGCCATGATTCCTAGTCGTCTTGCACTTCAAAACTCACCCATGGCTACCGTTATCTACCGTAATATTTAACTAAATAATTATTTATAAAAAGAATTCTAAAATCACCATTTAAATCAAATAAATAAAATAAAAAAAATATTTCAAGAATTTTCGGGAAGGGTGGCTACACGGCTAATTGGAACGTTAGTGAACGTTGGATTTTGAACTTGGTCATCCTTCAGTGGCGGTTTGTTACAAAGAGTTCTGTCCGAATTCTGCCCGATTTCTGTCAGAGTTCTGTCTTTGGAAAAACTATAAATAGAGAAGTATTTCTATCATTTCAAATCACCAATTCACTTTCAATCTCTTCTCTTTCTGAGCTTACATTCTTCCAAAGAGTTTTCAAAAAGCTTACATTTTCAAATCCCAAGCCAGTTACAATCCTCTAATCGATTTGCCAGTGCGGTGCGGTCTAGAAGTTTTAGAGCGATTGTAATCAGAGGCTTGATAGAAGATACAACTCTTCACAATTGAAGTTGGTCGAGTTTTTCGTATCAAAGCTCGCGTCTGTAGAAGTTGCAAGGACTTCGTATGAAAACTTGCGGGATTTTTCAATAGTGGATTCAACTGGAAGCTAGAGTTCTTCCGACTGGACTAGTCCTCACAAGAGGAAAACCAGTATAAATTTTGGTGTTTGCGTTTGCCTTCTGATTACTTTTAATTTCTGTCATTTACTTTGTGATTATTATTATATCTGTGATCTAACTGCTAACAAGATTTTTAATTAGCAATATTCCGCTGCCTACTCTATTCACCCCCCTCTAGAGTATTCTGCTTTACGATTTCGTTCCTACAGGTTAGAGTCATGCTAAATCAATTTAGTCTTCTGAAATATTTTTGTAAAGAAGCTATCAGTACAGCATGCCACATTTTGAATAGGGTTCTGATTTGACCTATATCAAAGAAGACCCCTTATGAACTTTGGTTTGGTAGATCTCTATCTATTTCATAAGTTTTTGGTTGTAGATACTTTATTTTGAATGCCAAGGATAACTTAGGTAAATTTGATTCTAAAGCTGATGAAGGTATTTTTCTTGTATATGCGGCTAAAAGCAAAGGTTATAGAGTCTTCAAGAAAAAATCTATTATTGTTGAAGAATCTATTAATGTTACTTTTGATGAGCTTAATAATATTCCTAGTGATAGTGAAGATGAAGACCTTAGTGCATCATCCAACAAGCATATGAAGATACTACTGACACGAGTTATCTGGAAAGTCTACCAAAGAAGTTGAGGTTCATGGTTGATCATCGAAAAGACTTGACCATAAGTGAGGTATCAAATGGAGTAAGTACTCATTCTGCATCTAGAGATGCCATTACAAATATAGTTTTTAATTCTTAAATAGAACCTAAGAATGTAGAAGACGCATTTTCAGTTTTGGATTTCTGCTATGCAAGAGGAACTTAATCAATTCGAGAGAAACCAAGTCTGAAAATTAGTTCCTAGACCTAATGGTTCCTCTATAATTGGTACCAGATGGTTGTACCGAAATAAACTCAATAACGATGGACAAGTCACACGCAACAAAGCTCGTTTAGTAGCTCAAGGCTATAATCAAGTGGAAGGCAATGACTACGATGAGACGTATGTTCTTGTTGCAAGACTAGAGTTTATTAGAATATTTTATGCTTTTGTAAATTTTTACGATTTCAAATTATTTCAAATGGATGTAAAAAGTGTCTTTTTAAATATTTTTATAAAAGAAGTTTTTGTTGCTCAACCCCCTGGTTTTGAAGATGTCAAGTTTCAAAATCACGTTTTCAAATTAAGAAAGGCTCTGTATGGACTCAAATAAGCTCTACGTGCTTGGTTTGATCGTCTTCACTCATTTCTAATTGAAAAATGTTTTTCAAAAGGGAAAGTGACACAACATTGTTTATAAAAGCACAAGATGACACAATCTTATTAGTAAAAATTTATGTTGATTATATTATATTCGTTTCTACTAATGAACAAATGTGCGAAGAGTTTGCTGAGAGTATGCAAAATAAACTTGAATGAGCATGATGGAAGAAGTCAAATTCTTTCTTGGGTTATAAATAAGGCAGAATTCATAAGGAATATTCATCCATGAAGCAAAGTACACAAAGGAATTGCTGAAGAAATTTGATCTCAATAATGTCAAACCAATCGGCACTCCAATGGCTACTACAATAAAGCTTGATTGGATGAAAACGACAAAACAGTTGACCAACGTAAGTATCAAGGTATGATAGTTAGTTTATTATATTTAATTTGTAGTCATCCTGATATCATGTTTAGCACTTATTTGTGTGCTAGATATCAAGCTAATCCTAAGGAATCATACTTGTGCACAGTTAGCGTATCTTCCGATACCTTAAAGGTACTTCTTTAGTAGGTTTATAGTATCACAAAACAACATCTTTTGACCTAATTGGTAATTCGGATGCTGATTTTGCTGGATGTAAGGGAAACCAAAAAAGTATTAATGGCATTTGCCATTTTTTGGTAAAAGCCCTAATATCTTGGTTTAGTAAAAGCAACACTCTGTCGCATTATCAACTACCAAAGTTGAGTATATAGCAGCGGAACGTTGTTGTGTTCAGATTTTGTAGATGAAACAAACTTTAGAAGATTATAATCTATGTTACACAAATATTCTTATTTATTACGATAACTCTAGTGCTATTAACTTGAACAAGAACCAAATATGTCACTTATGCACTAAACACATAGATATACGTCATCATTTTCTACGAGATCCCCAACAACACGGAGATATTTCGTTAGAGTTTATTGACACTGGACATCAACTTGCGGACATCTTTACAAAACCACCAGCTGAGGATTATTTCAACTTTCTTTGTCAAAAATTAGGAATTTTTGACATATCAATACTACTTGATGATGATAATATGTAGTCCTCTCTCAAATCGATAGTTGTCAATCAAACTTGCTTTGGGTACAAGCCAAAAGGGCTATTCTATCATACATGCGTAAATAGTCTGAAGTGACACGGTATTGTGTTCACCTCTAGACCACCGCTAGCTGGGATCCGCCCCCCCACCCCCTATAGCTAACATGAGATAAGAAAAACTGAATAGATTAATGATTTGTTGGAGAAGTAATAGAAAATATTGTCAAACAATATTGCCTCTCAAATTTTATTTTTTAACTATCAAATTTTTTCTTTCTTTATCTTTTTCTTATTTCTGAAAACCCTAAGTAACCGAATTTGGGCCGAACTAGGTCTTGACCGAACTCGGTCACTTAAGTTCCAGAATTGGATTTAATCTCAACCATTAATTATTTTTACACGGGATAAAACCCTATTTTTACACAGCAGCCACCATTTTACTGCTATGCACCCTCGAAAATCCCTGCTCAATCTTTCTCCTTCTCCTCTCTATCTCAATAGAAAATCCTAGGTTCTAGATTTTCTAATCTTTGTGGATTTTTAGAGTTTTCTTCAAGGCTTTGATATTCTTTTTTCTCCACTCTTTCTCCATCTTTGAAGGTATAATCTTTCCACTCATCTCCTTCATTTTCATGGCACCCAAAATTTCTCTAAGAAGAAGGGAAGAGACAATGAGGCTTCGTCTTCTAATCTTCCAACTGAGGATGTTCCTGGATATTTATTCAGTCCATCTCTTCCAAGTGAATGTGATTTTGATGGATCTTTGCTTATATCTTTAGAATCTTCCATGGAATGGTTTGACGATTTCTATGGTCGAAATATATGCATTAGTGCTCCACTTAATTTTACTATATTTGATGAGTTCCACCATATATTTGTTGATCTCTTCTTGATGATCTTATATCAAGTCAAAATCGTATTATTTAAATACAAATAGGATGTTTTATTGTAATCTCACATATGATGATCGTAAAATTTACTCATATGTTTGTGGAATTCATATTGAATTTGACAACGAGGATATTGCAAAGATTTTCAACCTCCCACTTCCTTTCAGAGATGCCTTGGTTGACGCCCGTCAATTTCAATATGCTCACGATGTGACATTGGCAAGTTTTAAGGACATCATGTGTGAACGAAACCATTGCCCTCCTTCATTCAAAGAAGTATGAGGTACACTTCCATTTGAAGAGGGAAAATCAACAGCTAAGAGGTGATTAATACAATCAGGTGGAGAGAAAAGGAAAGTTTTCGAAGTGCTCGTTCGTAGAGAAAGCTTGGCAAGGGTGTGTGCCACCTTGTTGCCCAATCGACCCACAAAGTGAAATTTGGTCGAATGTTGCGCCCTAAGCTCTTCTTGGGTAGGGAGAACACTACAAGAAAAATGATATTTGTTGATATTTTTTAATGACAGTCAGTAATTCTCGTCAACTATTCTGTTTTACTTAACAGATTAGGCCTTATGTCAACTAAACCCCTATTTTGTGTTAACTACACAATATTGTATCATTTTAGTTGACAGGTTTGGGGAAGCCGTGTCACTCCCGTTTCCGTTATACGTATTTTCAGTATACGTGTACGGATATCCGACCCGTATTTTGACTTGTCTAGCATGGCTTGGCTTGGTTTGATCTTGGTTTAGCTTGGCTTGGGTTATTTTGGTAGGTTTGAACCAAGTTGGTTCAAGATGAAATCACCCCTTTATAACCCAACTACTTTTCTCTCTCAACATTATTTTTCATAACTTTTTCTTCTTCTTCTTCTTCTTCTTCTTCTTCTTCTTCTTCTTCTCCATTAAAACCTCTCCCCTCCAAAGGCAAGTGCTAGCTTGCTTCATGGAGGAACTCCATTTTTGTTGTTCCATTATCTTTCCTACATGATTCTAAGGCTATTTAGTACTTGGTATTTTTGGTTTTGAAGGATTAGTTTTTGTAGATCTAAGTTTATGCAGAACTTGATTTTTTTGGGTTTTAATCTCTCAAACTTCATTATTTTCAAGTTTTGATTATTCCATGTTGTAGATAATTCATTTTTACTCAAGTTAGACCTTTGAAAACCGGGATTTCAAATTGTTTTGAGTGATTTGTGAACTTGGGAAGTTCATGGGTTCCATGAACACAAGTTCTCGGGTTGCGGAAGATGTACAGTGCTGGGCGCATACAATTGTTATGCGCCCACTGCACGCTTCCTTGGGAGCATAGTTTTATATGCGTCCAAGTCTTCCTTACTCCCTGTAGTGGGCGCATAGCCCCAAGGCCCTCCCTGGCTTGGGCGCATAATTTTGTATGCGCACAAGTGCATTATGTCTTTTTCCTTCGGCATATAGACCCTGTCATACGCACACTGGTCATAGAGTGAGTCTTTTGACTTTCTCCAAGACTCCCTGACTCCACCCTTTGGCCGCATGCATGCAGGCGCATGTATGTGGGCGCATAGCTCCAGGTGCATGCCTTTCCAAACCATTGTCTCTCCGTGATACCCCCTGCCTTACTTATATATGTGGGTGCATAGACCATACCACCCTGCCTCACTCATGTGGGCACATGCCTTTAGGCGCATAGCCTTGGGCGCATGTCACTCTCATCATATTCATTTTTGGGTGCATGCTCTTCATGACATCCCATGGTCCTTAGTGTGAATTGTGACTTTGTTTATACCCTTTACTTGATTAAGTCCTATAATGTTATTTTCCATGTTGCACATGTACTCTGAGATCTAAACACAATCTTGGTGTGGCACATACACTCTCTAACAACTCCTTGATAGTGACCCGTCGTGGTGCACTTACATGAACACGACATGACATTGTGACTTTACATGATAACTCTTGATAGTGACCCGTCGTGGTGCACTCTTTACCAGTAACTTGACATGATAATTCTTGATGGTGGTCCATTGTGGCGCACCCTTGACAAGCAATCTTGATAAGTAACCTAACATGATAAATCTTGATATGCTGTTGCGACGGCTATCTTGACTCTCTAAGTAACTATTGTCTTGACACCGTGGATGGTTGTGCTTGTATAAGCTATATGTCTCATCTTGTATTATGTCTAGGACATGAATTCCTGATTTCCATGGTCAGGGATTCGTACTGAATCTGACTAGGATAATGACTAGATTGATCAAGTAGTCCATGAAGAGATTTCCCAGCTACAGGTAGTCCCGTTATCTGGGCGCTCTAATTGGACTTGTAGCCTGTCGTCGAGTAGGGCACATTTCCAGCACACTGTCATGTGTTGCACCCCCAAGCCACATAATCTAACTCTCTCAACTTGTGACCGGATAACCTGGATTAAGACTGCAGGGCTTGTGGCTGTTGGAACATCTTGATGCATCTTATTAGTAACTAAGCTTGTGATAACCCTTGTTAGTTAAAGTATCAAGCCGTACTCATTGCTTGGCCGTGATTGATGGATGGAGTCTAGTATGGTCTTGCCTAGACGAGACCAGTATATTGTTATTTCAGCTCATTCCTGTTATACTTTACTTTATCGATAATTGGTTAGAGACTAAGTTCTGTTCAGGTGAAGGGTTACTACCCCGGTCCTAGTTTGGTTTACGGGTTATAACTTGGCTACTGGAATAGTCCTTTAGTTATTTTATCGTTTATCACCTTGTTTCTCTAACTCATGTCTTTTGTTATCATTTATGTCCTTATGTGCTATTATGCTGGTTTTAGTTCTTAAGTGAAGCCTCCCTTGTGGCACTTGCTCTTTCTGGGGTCTAACCCAACTGGTTTTGTATGGCCATATTTCAGAGTAGCAACCGAGGATCTTCCAGCCTTCCAGCCAGATGGTGAATACTAGACGCAACCCTGACAACGAGTAGATTTTATTTTTCTCTCTCACTCTATTGTAAATTATTCTTTTGAGGCTTTTAGCCGTCGAGCAAGTGTTAGCTCATATAAAATTACATTCATGTCTGCCTAAGGGCTGTAACATGATTGACAAATCCTAGGGTTGATCATGTATGACTTAAACTCTTGCTAGTCTCCTCATTTTGTATGACTAGCTTCATGATCATCTAAATATGTAATGTATGGGACGCCTTACTTGGTATGTCTGATGATCTACCATCTTGTTACATTTACTTGCTTGCTTGAGATTGAGACACTAGGCTTGTTCTTGACCATAAGTGACTGTTGGCTTGTAGTAAAACCCTCATGCATCTAGACAGCCATGACCATACATCGAGGTGGGTTACACTTCAATGTACGTAGCTGGCTGTGTCTGTCCTCCGCTCTCTAGTATTCTGGTTCTGGGGCGTGACAAGCCGTCACGTAATCCATCATGTTTAGTTGACGGCTAGTGTAAAGCCGTCAACGAAAGTGTGGGGAGGGGGATTCTCGCGACTATTTTAGATGCCATTATCATAATTACTTTGAAATATTTGGCTTAGTGACAGTTTTCATGTTTTATCCCTGCTGCTTAAAGCCCGATCTCTTTCTAAAATATTAGAAGTCGCTCTCCCTCCACTCCCTAAAACTCTCGAGAACCCCTCTTCTCTCCCGTTCCTTTCAGAAAAACCTTATATCCTGTCAGAAAAACCTTATTTACTCTCAGAAGTCCCTCTCCCTCCACTCCCTAAAACTCCCTCCTCGGCATTCACGGTTTCTTCGACGATTGGAAAGATCGGAGATTTCTTTCGTACGCTCCCCAATTCTAGTAAATCGGTCAATTCTTAGTTTTGAGCTGATTCTTTTTTATTGTTTCTGTGTTCGATTTAGTAGGGTTTGACACAATCGATTTGTAATTAGGAATTAGGGGGTTTTCCTTCGCTTTCCTAAATTGTTCTAAAAATAGGATAGGTCTACAATCGGAGCTTGTTGTAGCAACATTTGGGGCTTAGGATTCTGCTTTGATCGGAATTGGACCATAATCCTACAAAATTGGATAAAATTACTTCTTTTTTCCCTTGGAATCATCGGTTGATCAAAACCACAAATACCAGTTCTTATGGAACTTTGCTGCTTGGAGTGTTTCTGTGCTATCTTTATTACATTAGTAAATAATATAAGAAATTAATGTTCTTAGAGCAAAAGTTTTAGTTCAGCGCTTTGAATTACTAGTGATATGTGTCTTATTATGTAGTTCCTTCAGTGCATCTGTAATAGTATATGATTATAACCCCACAATCTTGTTATATATATATATATATATATATATATATATATATAATTAATTTGGACTATTTTGTGATGGGTTTGTTTAATTCAATTCTTCCCTGGTGAGTTAGGCTCGGCCCATAGGCCAGCCATGGGACTCTCACAAAATTCTTTGTGCAGTTGGACAACTGTCATTTCCTTCTCTGCAAACCCTGAGGAGAAAGTTGATTTCAAATTTTCTTCCAACTGCCATCAAACCAGATCGAGCATTCTACTTCTTCACACTATGTGCTCTGTAACAAACTCTTCCAACATTTTGATTTCCTTCCAATTTTCCCCCTCATTTCGAATTCCTGATTCCCTATTTAAACGACCACAGCTCTTTCTTTCTTCTTGTACATCCTTTCTTCCTCCTCAAATTCTTCCTCTCTAAATTGCTGATTAGTAATGGCAAAAACCACAGGAGCTCCCATGGAAGCAAGAAGACAGCAAGTTTGATCCTCTCCTCTTCATCAGATCAACAACGACGACAAGTGAGTATCGAGTATTTTTTATTCAGATTTAAACGCTCAGTTATTTGGAGAATTAGTGATTCAATTCTCTCTGGAAAGAGCAGTCAAACAATTCTTCATCTCTTGGGATTTCGATGAACTTTGGGAGATCTTCATTGTCTTCCTCGATCCATCTAATTTAGATGAGTTGATCAATTTCTTCTCAATAGCTCTGGATTTGGAATCGACTCTGGTCCTTGTAAATTTTTATTTCAGGGTGTTATTAATCAGCACTCGATCAATCGACTCCTCGCATTCAAAATTCAGTAGAGGTAAGATCCGATCTAAATGCTCTTGATGCGAAGGCTTAGGTTGTTTTTCATTCAAATTCTTTGAATTTTTGTGATTGATCTCTTTCTTAGAATCAAGTGGTGGTCGTTCATACATTTGATTCGAGCCGATAATTCAATTACATATTATACGATCTGTATGTATAAATTGAATTCTTGTGAGTGATGATTCGACTCCATATTGGTAGATTTCTTACTGAAGTTGTTACTGTTAAAATCTTCAGTGCTTGATTAGAAAGATAGCTCGTGTCCACATCTGGAGGATACTGACACCAAGTGTTATTGATCCCACATTTCTCAGGTAATGCCTAAACCGATCCTTGAATAGATACATGTTTAAGAATTAATTGGATTAGCAGGTGTTTGCCATGAAATATAAAAGAGCAGAACAATTATCGGAGGACTGGACTTTTACTTCACGTTACAAACTCGCTTGTACAAAGAAAGCCTAGGGACGAAAATCTAGGTACATCAGTCTAAGTACAATTATTTATTTTAGATTCTGGGGGGTGACGATAGAGGCTCGGGAAGGCGACGGCAGCCCTGCCTTACTCCTTGGACGAGCCTTGGCTCCAGAAGATTACTCGGCGTTGAAGAAATGCTCTCTTTGCTCTCTCTCGGCTTTTCTCTTCAAGTATTCTGGTGCTCTCTGATCTCGAAAAGGGGTCCTCCTGCAAGAGAATGGCACCTTGCTATTTATAAGAAGGAGATGCAATCATTAGGGTTTGCAATGATTGCCCCTTAGAGTGGCGGCGGCCTGTTGATTGATTAATCTGGGCCATTAATCTTGAGTGTGATGAATCTGGGCCATTTAATGTAGATTATACCAAATCCTATCAGTAATTAATGCTGATTGGAATAAATCTTCGTGATGATGATTTGCTGATATCTACGAATCTGAATAAATAAGTTTAATTCATTCTCCTGCCAAGTGTCTCAGATTATTGGGATTTGATCCAATCTTTGATTGCAATAAATCTGGGAAATTGATTGGCTTTATGACACATGTCCTAGGAGCCACTGAGGGGATCTGAGCCGCATGAGGATTGAACCGCATAAGGAGTGAGCCGCATAAGACTGGCCACATGTTAGGGCTGTTTGGGGGATAGCCCCCGAACCTTCGAACCACATGATAACCTGGACCACATAATGGGTAGTAAGCCGCATGGAGATGATCCTTGCGAGCCACATGGAGAGGCCTCTGCTTGAGCCGCATGGAGATGGTCCTCTTGAGCCGCATGGGAAAGCGTCTGCTTGAGCCGCATAGGGGGAACCTCCGCTCGAGCCGCATAGGGCTGTTTCGATCTGGGCCGCATAGGGCGACTTCGGCCTGAGCCGCATGGGGAGTCTTCGCTCGAGCCGCATATGACTGTCCACGTGTCTAGGCTGCGTGGCATTTTCTGGATCTCGGGGGATTGTGTCAGAGATCTCCTTCGTTTCCCTAGGAGTCTGTCATTATGACAGAGTCATAATTACGTCTTTGTGTCAGGGTTGTCGTCTTGTCAGAGCTGTCAGCCGTCAAGGTAATTAATGCAGTAAGGAAAGAGTTATTTGTATGCTACGTGGCACTTCTCTTTGAGCCGCATGGAGATCACAGAGCCGCATAGTCCCTTGTGCCGCATGAATCTCTGAGCCGCATGGGCTTTCTGAGCCGCATGGGATTTCCTGGCCGCATGGATCTTTCTTTATTATTTTCCATGCTTCTACAAGACCCCCTTCAAAGTTTTCAATTTGTAAAATTGAAATACTTTGAATAAGAAGCATGGCTGTGTGCAAGCTCTTCTAGCCGCATAAGCGGTCCTGGCCGCATGGATATCCTGGCCGCATGGATGTTTCAGCCGCATGGATGGCTTAGCCGCAGGGACTTTCGAGCCGCAGGGGTGTTCCAGCCGCATGGGCTTTCTGCCACGTCATCGGGTCTTTAATTGCCTCAAATTCGTTTTAGCGCCGTCTTTAGGGGAAATCCCAAGGGTCGACTCATTAAATCTTTGGATTTTATGCTTTGGGCAAATCTCGGAGGCAAAATTCGAGGAGTCGGTTTTGCCTTTTACGAGGCGGTTATTAGTCCACGTGTCCTCCCCCTCTCGTCCTTCTATAAATAAGAGGAGTTGGAGAGAGAGAGAGAACTCCTTTACTTTCTCTTTTACTTCAAATCTTCCCTGTCCCGATCTTCATCTTCTTCTTCGATTAGCCAATGGCTCCCAAGAAGACTGTTGCAGCGAAGAAGGCAGTGTCTTCGTCGAGGGGCAAAACGGCTTCTACTTCGACTGCGGCTGCTTCTCCACCGGTCGTCGTCCCCGTGGCTCATCCTGATGTTCATCCCCCTATTGCTGGTAAGGACTTTGCACGAGTTAAAGAACCCTAACTGCTATGGCTACGTCGCATACTTTAAGCACGAGCCTTCGTGAGTCGCATGCTTGTCCTATGGCCGAGTTGCGAGCCGCATAAGAATAATTGCTATGAGCGCATGCGCGCTTTGCCGACGAAGCCGCATGAACTCACTAAGCCGTATAGATTCGCACAGATCTTGTCTGTTACGCGATCGCTCTGAGGGTCTTATGAGAGCACTGCCGCATGAGCTTTCACTGAGCAGGGCCGCATAAGTGTTCCTCTGAGATTGAGCCGTATGAGGCTTCATTAAATTGGAGCTGCATAAACGTTCTCTTAAGCCGCATGAGTCTCTGTTGAGTTGGAGCCGCATAAGCTCGCTAACACCTCATCAATTCTTTTTGTCCATCCTTTTTTAACTTATCTTTTTCTGTCTTCTTCTCAGTAAATTTTCCGGTTAATGCTGCTGGAGAACCTTTGGTGGGTCGTGCCCAATCTGCTCTGGGCTATAGGTACAACCATATAGTCAGGCGTGTGGCGGATCAGTTTCCTAGTGACGAGCCTCCGGCGAGGTTGAAGGCCATCAAGAACCAGCCTTTCTATTTTCTCAATGCTATGATGACCTTAGGGAAATTCGAAGGGGAATACTTGAAACCTGCGTTCTTCTTTGGAGATGCCTTGACTGTGAAGAATAGTCAGCTTCTGGAGGTGTCGGAGAACTGGTGTTTCGTTTCTAACGGGATGGCGATCCGTATCCCCCAAATGGAGCGTCACTTCCCGTTATCCTGGTTCAATATGCTCCCACTGGACTGGAAGATGGAAGAGTCTTTAACTCCTACCCGCAGTGGGATGTTTGTGGGAGACATCCATTACACCAACAGCCTGAAGTCGGTGTGCGCGGGCAAGGTGCACACCAGTTGTTCTGTTATGGGACTAGCTTCAGGTACTTTCTTGAATGTCCCGGGTCCCAACTTCACGTTTTCTACAGCCGACACTTTCATGAACCAACTTGCTCGGAAGGGCTCTTATCCTATTGGTAGACTGATGCTTCCCAGTTGGATACATCCCATTCCCTCGTGGACCGATCTGTCTATGTGGATCTTGAAGAAGTAAGAAGCCTTTCTGTATGAGATTGGTCTTTACCATGCGATTCGGGGTACCAGCCACGGCTTGCCCATAAACAAGAAATTGTTTATGTCTCTGCTGGAGATGTATAACTGTCGTACGAGAACCTTCTATACACCCGTAGGGGAGATGGGACTTGCACTCCACGAAATGCATGCCATCTCCAAGCTTCCCTGGGGGGACGAAGCTTTTGAGGCATATACTCCCACGAATGAGGAGTTCGAAGAATTGGAAGGACGGTATCCAGGCATCGTGGCTCTTTATCAAGAGGTATTGTGCCACTATAGCACGTGTCAGCAAATAGCCAAGAAGGAAAGCAGCTCTAAAGGGAATGCCCCCCATACTAAGGATTGGGTACGCTATCTCTTCCCAGTGGATGCTTCTGGCCAAGTTACTTCCCGACGTCCTCAGTCCGGGGAGGCGGTTAAAGCCTTGATGTCGTCGACCAAGAGGGTGACCACTACTAATGATCGATTTGGGAGTCAAACCGACTCTTTTGTTTATTTTTATCAGGATACCCAAAAACTGTCAGAGAAGGCGCTCCTGGCGGGATTCCTGATGATATGGCTGCGCAATTGTGTAGTCTCGGGAGGAGCAGGTTCTATCGAGAGGATTAGTCGCAATTTCATCCTTCCGGCTGTGAAGTTGGTTCTGCGAGTCCGGCTAGCTCTCCTTCCGGCCATGGTGTACAGCATACACCGTGGTCTTCGCACTTTTACATCAAACGTCATTGCCCGTGACGTGACCAAAGATTTTAAACGGACTGAGTTGCCCTATCATTACCTGATGGGGTGGCTGTTGATCCATTATCCATCTTTGATGAGACCGGGCTCTGAAGACGGCGTAACTGATGACGACGCTTTCATCTTCCGTTATCGTACTGAGCCTTGGGAGTACGAGACCATGCGTGCTTGCCGAATGGCCCTGGCGAGGGCAGATATGTACAACATTTTCGTATCTGTTCCTTATTTTACTGCTGAGGAAATAGCGGCTGTTCATCTTGACGGTATTGCGCCCCCCCAACTTCTAGACGGCCAGATGCTCCTGTGGTTGCGTAACATCCGCCCCTCTCACCTGGTGTATCGCAATCGTAATACTGTCTTTCTGGAGCCTTATCTGCCCAGTAGGTTTGCCCGATAGTTTGGATATAGCCAGCTCTTTCTAGACCGTCCCAGCTTATGTCAGGGTTTTGAATGTAGTCTCCTTGACGGCATCAGGGCGTGGCATTACTATGATACATTCCACACCCGTACCATTTTTTGGGTCCCTGCTATTAAGGCATCAGTAGAGATCTTGTATATGGCGGCTCTTTACCATGTCATGGCTAACAAGCCCCCCGTTGGTTTTAGCCTGGGTGCCAGTTTTATCGTTGGTACTGGCTTGGATGAGGCCCCTCAAGGGGCCAAGACGAGGAAGAAGAATAGAGCTGAAGTGTCCGACTCAGACTCCAATGCTGCGGATGATGAGGATGATGAGCGTGATGTAGACAACTCTTCCTTCCCGGTGGCAGACGCCGGGGCGGATCAGCCGCCTGCTTCATCAAATGATATGATAACGGATCAGCCATCTGTCGCCTCTGGCTCTGTACGGAAGCGTAGCAGACAAACTTCCCCTATTGGCGGTATTCCTCACTTCAGGAAATTGGCTGCGACCAAACATCGCAGGCTAACTATTACGGAGAGAGGCGAGGAAGTCGATCCCGCTTCAGAGGTAAAGGGAGTTGCTACCATTTTTGTTCAGTTCTTCTTTTCTTCCAGTTTTGATCTTAGTCATTTTCCTTCCCTTCTGTAGGTGTCAGGAGAAGAAGAATCTCAAGTTGCCGAGGCCGCGACCCGAGATGACGGGGGCTTCAGTGAACCTGTCCCTAAAATTGCTGAATTTTATCAAGATGACGTTGATCGCGTCGTATCTCCCTCCGGGGTGGCTGGGACAGAAGAACCTGCCGAATTTAACTTGGAGGTAGCGGGTACGGAGGTCATGTCAGTTACGCATGAGTTGCAGCCTCCATGTTCCTCCCCTGGTAAGATAAGCCAAATCTTAACCTGCGAGGAGGCCTGTCTGCTCTATGATCACATCCTTCGGGTCACGTCGATTGATCATTGTCATGGACATACAGGTCCTGCCTCTTCCGTGCCGATGATGGACCTTGTTGAGCCAGACTCTGTCGAAGGGACACTGGTGGAGAAGGGAGTACCTCCTCCTCCTCCGGCCCGCCTTGATGGTCCTCTTGCGGGCTCGAGTTCGACAAGTTCGGTGATGGGACAATCGGGGCAGGGGACAATGGTCCTCGCTTCTTTCTCTGCTCGGGCGGTCCAGAGAGTCGACCTTTCTGCCCTACCGAGCATCCAGGCTCTTCGGATGGCGGAGGAAGAGTTATCTGCTATCCGTGCGTCGTTCTGCTCAGATTCTATCCCCTTAGCGGCAAGTTCTAGCATCACTTCTCTGATTTTGCCGGCCACGCTTCCTCTGACGCCGTCCTCTACAGAGGTCCTGGATGACGCGTTATAGGACGTGGTTGACAGCTTTCATCGTCACTTGAAGAGGGGAATAACGGTTGCTGTGGAAAGAGGGACCTCTTTCGTCTAGTCCCAACAATGCGCCCAGGGTCAAATTGATATCCTTAAGACTCTTCTTGGTGGTGCAGGGCTGGCTGCGCTCTTGGAGGCGAAGTTGTTAGAGACTGAGAAACTGGTGGCCCAGTTGCAGGTGCTGCGGCAGGCTGATCTGTCTGCTGTTATAGACCGGGAGCGCGGTTCTCTCACCGCTACTATAGAGAAGACAAGGGCTGCTCGGGATAAGACCAAGCCGGCCGTACTGAAGGACCTTCGCGATCTGTCTGATCGATATGATCAATTGAGCCACGAGAGTGAAGATATCACGACTCGGAAAGCGGCTGCCTCCCGTGGGATCACTGACACTCGGGAGCAGATCCTTGAGCTTCAGAGGAAGTTGACTTTCTTGGAGTCTGAACTTGAGGCCGCCCGTATTGACAGGGAGCTGATTATTCAGGAGGCTGACAGAGTCAATCAAGCTTCGACTGACCTGGAAATTGCCCTGAAGAAGTTGGAAGATGACTGGTAGGAGCTCATTGGCTTGGATGATGAGGAGCGGTTATCCCAGGAGGCTGAGCGTCGAGCTAAACAGCGGCTCGAACAGGAGGCCATCTCGGTGAAGAATCGCCTTTTGGAATTGAGTAACGCTGAACTATAGTCGGCCTTTTCTTCTCTTGTTTCTGTTTCCTTTTTTTCTTTTTTATGATATGGACGTGGTCCCAACACATGTAGCACTTTTTTCTTCCTCCAAATAAAGAGTACTTTTGATTCTATCCTTCATTTGTATTGCTTGTTGTGCTTGTTGTGGTAGTGTTTACCCCGCATGGGGGACTTGTTTGTGGACCTGCTACCCATGGTATACCTTGGTTTTAGGTACGGGTAACAAGTTTGATTGGGGATACCTAGAACGGTTCCACGGTAACGTGGTCGTGGGTGTTCGGGGTATTGGGGGATAGAATGCCATGGAGCAGCTGGGCTCCCGGGGCATGATGAGGAATGGTGGGCCTGTACTAAGAGATTTAGCAAAGGACATTTGTGGGCCTATTATCCTTGACGTACCCTGGGTTAGGATACGGATAATAGGATGAAAAGGGGGACTAACATACTTACTCAGAGGTAACGAGGACATGGCAAGAATGAGGGTTTTACCGTGGAGTCTTCCTACTCAGAGGTAATGAGGACATGGCAGGAGTGGACTCAATGGAGGATATTTGTGGTCAACAGAGGACATTTGTGGGCCTATTACCCTTGGCATACCCTGGTTCAGGGTACGGATAATAAGACAAGAGAGGACCGTCATACTCACTCAGAGGTAATGAGGACATGGTAAGTATGGAGGTTTTACCGTGGAGTCTTCTTGCTCAGAGGTAATGAGGACATGGCAGGAGTGGACTCAGCAGGGAATATTTGTGGACCTATTATCCTTGGCGTACTCCGGTTCTGGGTACAGATAATAAGTCGAAAGGGAATCTTCATACTTACTCAGAGGTAATGAGGACATGGCAAGCATGAAGGTTTCTTCGACGGAGCCTTTCCACTCAGAGGTAATAAGGACATGGCAGGAGTGGGCTCAATGAAGGAGGGTACATAGAACGACTCAGAGGTAATGAGGACATGGAAGTTCTATGTAGGGGGTGATTTGTTTTTGGCGGAAGTGGAACGACTCAGAGGTAATGAGGACATGGTCGTTTTAGAAATTTGTGGATCTGTTACCCTTTTTTGTGCACTGGGAGTGCAGGTAGTGGATCATGAGAGAGGATCTCTTCTAGAAAGAAAGTTTAGATGTATGATCATACATGACTTACTATCTGAAAGAGTGACCGGAATGTGAGTTCAGAGGCACCAGTGGGTACATGACTCGATAATTTGGAATATTATGAAAGTGTGAGTTCAGCGGCACCAGCGGGTACATGACTCGATGATCTGGAATATTATGGGTGTGAGTTCAGCGGCACCAGCGGGTACATGACTCGATAATCTAGAATGTTGTTAGGATGAGTTCAGAGGTACCAGCGGGTACGTGACTCAATGATCTGGAGAATGTGAGGGTGAGTTCAGCGGTACCAGCAGGTACATGACTCGATGATCTGGAGAATGTGAGGGTGAGTTCAGCGGTACCAGCAGGTATATGACTCGATGATCTGGAGAATGTGAGGGTGAGTTCAGCGGTACCAGCAGGTACATGACTCGATGATCTGGAATGTCATTCAGACATAATATTTCTTGAGGAACTTGTCGTTGACGGACAACATGAGCAAGTCTCCATTTTGTTTTGCGAGGCGGTAAGCACCGTTGGAGAATACAGCCTCAATGATGAATGGGCCTTCCCACTTTGGCTGGAACTTGCCGGCGGTCTTGTGAGTCATGACCATCGGCCTCCAGACTGCCAGAACGAGATCGCCCACTTGGAATATTCTGATTTTGACCTTTTTGTTGAAGGCTCCAGAGATGCGTGCTTGGTATAGCTCAATCCGTTGTTGAGCTAAGATGCGCTTTCATCTAAGGCCTCTAACTCTTGTAGCCGGCGACGGTAGTTATCATCCGTCGTTAATTAATAAGTGAGGGCGACACGGAGTGAGGGTATTTGAGTCTCCAATGAGAGAACTGCCTCACTCCCATACACCAGGAAGAATGGTGTGTTCCCCGTGGCTGTTCGGACCGTGGTACGGTACGCCCATAAGCATTCACCAAGCTTCTCATTCCAGTCGCATTTGTTGGACGATACAAACTTCTTGAGTAACTTGATGATGGTTTTGTTGAATGCTTCTGCCAACCCATTCGCTGCTGGATTGTATGGTGTCGAAGCAATATTCTGGATGCGGTACTTGTCACAGAACCGATAGAAGGCGTGGCTTGCAAACTGCAGACAATTATCATGGATGATCCTTCGAGGCAGTCCAAAGCGATGGATGACATGATGCTTAAGGAAGATGATCACATTTGAAGTCTTTACTTCTGCAAGTGGGACAGCTTCCGCCCATTTGGAGAAGTAATCTGTAATGGCGAGTATGAAGCAATGTCCTCGGAAGGAAGGTGGAGTGATTGGACCGATGATATCCACTCCCCATGCTTCGAATGGCCAGGACGCCACTGTCGGATGTAGAAATTCGGATGGTTGGTGGATGAAGTCCGCATGGACTTGGCAAGCTTTGCACTTTCTAGCATAGTCTATCGCATCTGCTACCATCGTGGGCCAGTAGTAGCCCATTCGGCAGAGACGGTCCTGTAACTTAGGACCAGGCTGATAGGCCCCACAAACACCGTCATGAGCTTCGTATACGGCTTCTTTGGCTTCTGCGTTTGACAGACATCGAAGTAATAATCCATCATAAAATCGACGATACAGCATTTTCGTCTCTGTATCGTAGAAGAATCTGAGAGAACGCCTTCTGATGGAAGTGGCTTCCTTTGGGTTCTCGGACAGGATGTCGTAGACTACGAAGTCTATGAATGGTTGTCTCCAGTCCGGCGCTTTATCGACCGTCTGAGCGGAATAACTCGCCACAAACTGAACGTTGTTCTTGGGATAGACCAGTTCGTGGCCTATCACATCCACCGATTGATGAGCGTAGTTTGGAACCGCTAAGGAAGCGGCAAGGCCAGCTAGGGCATCGGCTTCGATATTTCGGAGTCTGGGAACATGTTCGATGAAGAACCCCTCGAACGATGAGATGATGTTGATCGCTATTTGGTGATAGGGAAACATGTCTTCGTGGCGAACCTCATATGAACTCCGGATCTAATTGACGATTAACTGAGAATCGCCGTATGCTTCAAGGTATTCTACCCCCAGCTCTCTTGCAAGTTGGAGGCCAATGACCAAAGCGTTGTACTCGGCCACATTGTTAGAGCAGGGTTCTGTGAGAGAGTAAGCGCGATTAATCACCAATCCGGAAGGAGACACCAGCACCACCCCGACTCCGACGATGATGTTGTCCTTAGGTCCGATTCTCGAAGCACCGTCGAAGAACATTCGCCATATATCATCGTGAGAGGTTGTATGCGAGTCGGCGACCTCATCTAGGATTTCTTCATATATTCTGGACGACTCCGAGCCTGGGTGGGCTGCTAAAAAGTCTGCCAGAGCTTGACCCTTAATAGCCTTTTAGGGGACGAAGATCATATGGTAGGGGGACAGCAATATTGCCCATGTAGCGAGGCGGAAGCTGAGTGCCCCTGGTTTAGTCATGAGGACCCTGAGAGGGTTGACTCGTGAGATCACATGTATGGTTTGTCCTGCAACATAGTGTCACGTCTTTTGAATGGCGAACACCAGGGCGAGGCATTCCTTCTCCACAGCGGTGTATCGGTGCTCTGGCCCAACCATCATTCGACTGAGGTAATATATGGCTTGTTCATGGCCTGCATCGTTGTTTTGTGCCAGCAGAGCTCCAAGGGAATGTTCCATTGCTCGTACGTAGAGCAGGAATGGTTTTCCAGCAACCGGAGCCACCAGGACTGGAGGGTTCGACAAATATTCTTTGAGGTTGTCGAAGGCACGTTGGCATTCTTCGTCCCATACGAATGAGACGCCTTTCTTCATGAGATGGGTGAATGGTCGACATCGCCCGGAGAGGTTAGAAATGAACCTCCTGATATAAGCTAGCCTCCCTTGGAGGCCTCTGAGTTCGCGAAGATTTCTCGGGGGACCCATCTCCATAATTGCCTTTGTCTTCTCAGGGTCTACATGGATTCTCTGGGCCGTGATGATAAAACCCAAGAACTTCCCGCTGGATACGCCCAGGAAGGACTTCGTAGGGTTCATTTTCAAATTGTCCGCTCGCATCAGGTCGAATACTGTTCTCAGATCCTGCAGATGGTCTCCCTTACAGCGACTCTTGACGGCGGTGTCATCAACGTAGCACTCCACCGTCTTGCGCATATGTTCTCTGAAGATGATACTCATGGCTCTTTGGTATGTGGCGCCCGTATTCTTTAAACCGAAAGGCATGACTGTGTAGCAGTATGTGCCAATCAGTGTTCGGAATAATATATGCTTTTCGTCGTCAGGAGATATTTTGATTTGGTTGTACCCCGAGAAGCCATCCATGAATGACATACGTTCGAAGCCGCAGGTATTTTCAATCATGATGTCTGTGATAGGGAGGGGGAATTCATCTTTTGGACATGCCTCATTCAGATTACGGAAGTCGATGCAAATTTGAATCTTCCTATTCTTTTTGAGGACCGGAACTATATTGGCGACCCAGTCAGGATGTTGCTCTTCACGAATGAAGCCGCTGGCTATCAGTTTGTTGAATTCGGCTTCGATCGCATCCATGATGCCAGGGCGGAAGCGTCGCTGTTGTTGTTTGACTGGCTTTGCATTTTGTGGATAGCAATATCGGGATCTAGCCCCGGCATGTCTTCATAGCTCCACGCGAATACGTCAATATATTCTTTGATAAGTTCTAGCAGCGATTTTCGCTCTTCGTCTGTTAGGCTTTTACAAACAAAGATTGGTTTTGGAGAAGATTCGCTACCAAGATCCACTTGTATAACCTCATCTTCAGTAGGGGGTTCTCTCAGTTCAAACTGCTTTTCCCATTGTGTATCCAACTGTTGGGCCCACGGCTCTAGCTCGAGGATTTCAGGAATGTCTTCATCTTCTTCACAAGCGCCGACGAATGCCATGTTGACTGACAGGACTTGTCTGAATATGTCTCCGATACTGGTATCCGAGTCAGAAGTTGGTGACCCGGTTGAATGTGACTACCAGTCACATTCTTCATCTGAACTCTCAGGGGTCGTCGTGGGTGTTACATACCCTAATCTACATCGAGTTTTGCTATAGTAGTCCCGTGGTTTGCCAGCCGGGACCGGTGGCTTCAAAGGTAATCGTCGCCCGGTGCCGTAGTTCAAGCCTGGCGTAGTCTCCAGATCATATCCCTATTTTTGCATGCGATATTTGGATTGGGGGCTATAAAGATACAGAGGCAGTCTTCCGGCGTCTGACCCAAGGTCGACTTTTTCTATGGTAAAGGGATGCGAATCGTCCTTCCGGCCGAAGATGATTGGATGAGCCTCTCCCTCGATTATGCGGTAAGCATCCTCCACTGGAATAAGCTGGATTGTGGTGTGCACATTTATCACCTGTGTGTGCAGGTGAGTGCCTATACCATGTTCCATAGCATACATTGTACACAGCTTATCGAGCTCGAGGTAGTTCAAAGATAGCCCTTTATTGATTAAATAAGGTATCTTTTCTAGGGGGATTACATCATCTGCGGAGGGAACATCAGTGTGGGCAGCCACATACTTGGCTAGCTCCAGTTCCTCTTCGGCTACCCCCTGTATAAACGAAGACTGAGAGGACGACCTGGGCAACTTGATCGTCAGAGGTTCAGCTGGTAAAGCAGAGCGTGGAGTTGTTGGCAGGCTAGCGACCTCCAGCTTGGTGCTTGATGTTGGGCGGGGAGTGGTTGGTTCGCTAGAAGTCCCAAACCCTGTATCGAGATGACGACTCTTCTTGGGAAGGCGTATCATCATCGGCTTGTCGGAGGGATTGAGCTTCTCCGTTTGCGGCTGGCCGACTCTCGACAGCTTGATTGTTAGTGGCTCCGTTGTGGATCTTGGCACTTGGCCAGACCTCGACAGCCGGATTATCATCTGCTCTTCTTGTGCCGAGAGGCTGATTGCGTCCTTACGCAGAGTGGCTATAAGGGGTACGGACTTGCCAGGTTTGCGAGCTTGGAGGTGGATCGTCAGAGGTTCTTCTGATCCTGTGGCTGTCTCGGTACGAGCTTGCACATCGCCTTTACCAAGGTGCTTTTTTGACTTTTCGTACAGGCAGGAGTCCGAGTAGTAGGATTCGACCCCTTTGAAGGGATCGATATCAGCAAATTCTGTCCTCACGAAGCCATGTTTGTCGACGTACTCGAAGTACTGATGCAGCGTGGAAGGCACGATCATATAATCGTGTATCCAAGGACGCCCCAAGAGGATATTGTAAGAAGTATCTGCATCTATGATATAGCAGGTGACTTCTGATTGGAGATCGCCAATCTGACACTTCAGACGAATCTTCTCAATTGGGTATCTCCTGTCCGAATTGAAACCGCTGATGGCGGTGCTTGTTGGCGTCAGACGATGCATCGGGATGCGAAGATGATGTAGCAGACCCTTTGGGATGATGCTTATGGAAGAGCCTGGATCAATGTGCATCCGGTCCACCTTTATGTCCCCGATGTATCCAGTATAGTATAACGGACGATCATGCAGATTGGTCTTGATGATCATGTCTTGTGGAGTGAAGATAATGTTGGGCATCGCTCCTGTGCAAGCGCTGTCTTGGAGATCTGCAGGCGGGCTTTCTCCCGAGAGGTTGACTTGAGCCAAGTATGCGTCGACATTTAGGAGTGCATCGCTCAAAGCCGTACGAACATCCTTTGAGAGTCTCAGAAGCTCGTATAATGACAACTTGGCCGGCATGTTGGCCAATTGCGCCAAGATATCGAAGTTGTAGGGCTTTTCCAGCCCCTGCGGTACCTCTTTTCGAAGGGATTTGTCAGAACGAGTCTCCTTTGGCCTAGACTTGTCGGTTGTCGGAGGCTGAGCCGGTCCCGGAGCGTCAGTTGTAGCAGGCTGATGATCTTCAGCTGAGTTATCAGCCACAGGTTGGGATTGTGCCCCAGACCGAGTGACGACGGCTGTAGCTTCTTTGACATCTGCCGAGATTGTGTGGCAGGATCTGACTTTTCCACCCTTCTTCATGCGAGTGGAGGATGGCGTAAACTGAGTCACTTCAGATACCAAGTCTGGATGGACCCACATGATTTCCTCCCGAGATGTGGTGAGGGGCACTAGACCAGCAACCTGATCCCGAGGAGGTGGAAGATTAGCAATCTCCATCGTCGCTCGAGGGACGGGGACCAGACCGTCTTAAGTTTCCGTCAGAGGGAAGCTGCCGAATTGTACTGACACCATATTGGCTGCCACAGTTACCTCCTTGAAATCGATGGCCAGAGCATTTGAATCGATGAGATTTTGGATGTACCTTTTTAGTTGGTAGCAGTCGTGTGTAGCATGGTGGACGTAGCGGTGGTAATGGCAGTACTTTGGGTTCTCCATGTCTGCTGGTCGAGGTTCCCGTCTTGGTGGAGGAAGCTGAATTCTGTCTCCTTGTATGAGCATGTCCAAGATGGGCTTGACATGACCGTCTTCGAAAGAGTATGTGATTTACGGCCATTATTTGTCTGCCGGCTTTGGCTCAGGTTTCTGGGCTGTGTCGGCCACCATAGCCTGCTTACCCTTGTTGTCTCGATTGTTGGAGGGGCTACCCCCATTATCGTTGTTGGTGTTGGGACGCTTGCCCTTGTTCTCTCCGTCCTAGATGTGCAATCCCAGTTGGCTAGCCTTCTTCAACCGTTCTTCGGCGCTAGTGGCACTGATGATAAACGTCTTCCAGTCCTTGAATTGACTTTCTCCCATCCAGAGACTGATTGTTGGGAGCAATCTCTTTTGGTAAATTTTAATTAAGGAGGAATATGGGTTACCAAACGGCAACTTCATTGCGGTTTGGCGAAACCGCTCAATGTAGTTCCTTGTCAGCTCTTTCTCCCCTTGGACGACGTCCATGAGGGTGGACATTGTGACGTCCTATCCTACTTCGTAGAATCTCTCCAAGAATATGCGCTTGAAGCTGGCGAAGGAGTGGATGCAGTTGTCTGGCAGGTTGCGATACCAGTCGAAGACGACTCCTTCCAATGCCCCAATGAATAATCGTGTGAGGATGGCATCGTCATGGGGCAGATGGTCGGTGGTGACCTCAAAGTAAGTGATGTATCGACTTGCAGAGGTCTTTCCATCATAAGGATTGATATTGAACGGCTTATATCTCGGTGGGAAAGGGACATCCCTCCATGCAGCAGGATATGGTTGCCGTATTCTGAGGTCTTGAGAGGTATCTCGAGCGTGAAACCTGGCTCGAAGCTCCTGGACCTCTCTTCTTGCTTCCCTGGCCTCATCCACAGCGGTGGGAGCCGTCATTTCAGGAGGATTGTTGCCCGGGTTTGGTGCCGCTGAGTTCGAGTCCGCATTGACCGTGGGACCCACGCTTGTTTGGCCAGGCGTCCCTCCTTAGAGAGTTGGAAGGGCCACTTTGATCTCGTCAACAGACTTGACCAAGGCGTGCAGTATGGCCTCCAGAGTGTCGATGCGTTGGCGATCACTGGAACCACCTTGGTTGCTATCCGTCATGAACACCGTCCTTATATAAGGAGAGATGGAAGGAACGGTGGAGGACGTGCCCTCCGAATCATACCTCTGTAGCGAGAAGTCATCGGGGTATGTGGGAATGTTTTCCTCTGGTTCAGATTCAGAAGGGATAGTACCCCCGGCTTCAGAGTTTGTTTCATCTTGAGAGTCGTGGACGTCCTCGGGGACGTCGGGATTTGCTGTATCTGGTGGGAGAGTTGTTTCCTCCATCTCGTCTTCTTGGAACATCGGATTGTCGTGGAGGTTCGGAAGAGTGCTACCCCCAATCCCAGCAACCTCCAGTGGTGTGGACGATAAAGCTCCCACTGTAGCAGATTTCGTTTTTTAATGGGTACCTTAGAAAACTTCGGTGGTGGGCACCCGCTTAGACGATAGTCTCTTAGTCATAGTGGTTGAAACCTTCGGGCTGGGAGCATTGGTCTTCTTTCCTCTCCCATCGGCAGGGATTTTCTGAGCAGAGTTGCAGGAGACGACGGGAGGTGCCTCATCCTCTAAACATGGTTGTTGCAGTCTTTGGAAGATGGACTGCCGGTCTTCTCGTACCGTCGCATTATTACAACAGCAGTTGACGATGACTTGGGTACAGTGACGTCCGTGGGAGGACTCTTTGCGCCCTGGGGCACCTTCTCTTTCCTTGCGTTTGTGGAGAATGGCCTCACGCAAGTCAGATGGGTCCGGATCGACCATGTTTGCTCCCTGGATTTTGGGAGACTTTTGGGAACCTCTCTGTCCGTTTGTCGCCGGAGGCTGGACTCGAGTGGTTCTGTATAACTTCCCATCAGAGGCCCACATAAAAGTATGTGGGATGCTCGGATGGTCAGAGGTCGGATCAGCGGACCGAGCTTGCCAAGCTCGTGCTGCCCTAGACTTCTTCACTCTAGTGCGTGAGGGCACATAGTAGGAAGAGTCTAAGTGGTGCTGGAGAGAATCGGACATGTCTTCTTGGGAGCACAAGAGATCAGGACCATAGGAGAGGCGGTCGTAGACAGAGCCGCGTGGAGTAGGCGTCATGCGGCTGGAATCAATAATCTTCATGCGACTGGCAGTCGTAGCCGCATAGGTCTTCTCCATGCGGCTAGAAACCCTGGCCGCATGAGTGTTCTCCATGCGACTGGAAATCCTGGCCGCATGAGTATTATGCATTTGGCTAGCAGTTTCAGCCGCATAGTCATCATTCATGCGGCTGGCAATCTTGGCCGCATGAGTCTTCTCTTTGCGGCTAGTGCCCTTGTTCGGTTTCTTTCTGGAGCACATAGAATCGCTCTTTGCCCCTGCAAGTCCAGCATCGTAGTGCTTTCCTCTGCCGGACTTGGGGACAGCAGAGTCCTCTATGGCTTGAAGTGGGGCCGCACGAGAGTCGCCTTCGCCGTCTTGGGTAGCAGAGAGTACTCCATCCAGGGCCTGGAGAGGAGCAAATGATTTTGGCCTCCACTCCCTGCCAGCCTTTTTTGTGCGGGCGTGCTTCTGGACCGGGCCAGCGCTTCCTTCGGAGAGCATTTCTTCGAACGCCTGTTGGTCGAAGCGGACGACCATCTTCTGTTGTGTGGAGCCAAGTTTGGCTGCATTCGATTGCGTCACCAACTCCTCAGCCGTAGAGAAGTTAGTCCCCAGCAGAGTCGCCATCGTGTTTGCCATGAAATATAAAAGAGCAGAACAATTATCGGAGGACTGGACTTTTACTTCACGTTACAAACTCGCTTGTACAAAGAAAGCATAGGGACGAAAATCTAGGTACAGCAGTCTAAGTACAATTATTTATTTTAGATTCTGGGGGTGACGATAGAGGCTCGGGAAGGCGACGACAGCCCTGTCTTACTGCTTGGACGATCGGTATGCAGCCTTGGCTCCAGAAGATTGCTCGGCGTTGAAGAAATGCTCTCTTTGCTCTCTCTCGGCTTTTCTCTCCAAGTATTCTGGTGCTCTCTAATCTCGAAAAGGGGTCCTCCTGCAAGGAAATGGCACCTTGCTATTTATAAGAAGGGGATGCAATCATTAGGGTTTGTAATGATTGCCCCTTAGAGTGGCGGCGGCCTGTTGATTGATTAATCTGGGCCATTAATCTTGAGTGTGATGAATCTGGGCCATTTAATGTAGATTGCACCAAATCCTATCAGTAATTAATGCTGATTGGAATAAATCTCCGTGAAGATGATTTGCAGATATCTACGAATCTGAATGAATAAGTTTATTTCATTCTCCTGCCACGTGTCCCAGATTATTGGGATTTGACCCAATCTTTGATTGCAATAAATCTGGGAAATTGATTGGCTTTATGACACGTGTCCTAGGAGCCACTGAGGGGATCTGAGTCGTATAAGGATTGAGCCGCATAAGGAGTGAGCCGCATAAGACTGGCCACGTGTTAGAGCTATTTGGGGGGTGGCCCCCGAACCTTCGAACCACATGATAACCTGGACCACATAATGGGTAGTAAGCCGCATGGAGATGATCCTTGCGAGCCGCATGGGGAGGCCTCTACTTGAGCCGCATGGAGATGGTCCTCTTGAGCCGCATGGGGAAGCGTCTGCTTGAGCCGCATAGGGGGAACCTCCGCTCGAGCCGCATAGGGCTGTTTCGATCTGGGCCGCATAGGGCGACTTCGGCCTGAGCCGCATGGGAGTCTCCGCTCGAGCCGCATATGACTGTCCACGTGTCTAGGCTGCGTGGCATTTTCTGGATCTCAGAGGATTGTGTCAGAGATCTCCTTCGTTTCCCTAGGAGTCTGTCATTATGACAGAGTCATAATTACGTCTTTGTGTCAGGGCTGTCGTCTTGTCAGAGCTGTCAGCCGTCATGGCAATTAATGCAGTAAGGGAAGAGTTGTTTGTATGCTACGTAGTACTTCTCTTTGAGACGCATGGAGATCACAGAGCCGTATAGTCCCTTGTGCCGTATGAATCTCTGAGCCGCATGGGCTTTCTGAGCCGCATGGGATTTCCTGGCCGCATGGATCTTTCTTTATTATTTTCCATGCTTCTACAGCAGGGAACATTGGGTTGCATGTATAACTGGAGGATATGAATATCCTATTTTTGTGTGATGAATCAGTTGCTTATATGTTTTCCTGATCTTTTGGTTTCGATCTTTGAGCTTTAGTTCTAGAACAACAGTGTCTTGAGTATCTGATATTGGATTTTTAAGGACTGCATCTATTCCCTACAGATGTAAGTCTCCAAACTCAGTTATTTGGAGAATGTTGGCAGGTTCTCAACTGAAGGGCAAAACCTCATCTGTTATTTTCTTGATTTGAAGTCTCTTCCTTTAGATTATCTTATACTGAAGAACTTTGGTTAGATTTGGATTTTAAGATCAGTATCCGAACTAAATTCAAGTTATCTTAAAAAATTGTTTTACTGGTTATCTTTCTTTTTGGGTTACTGATGTAGGTTTCACCTGGTAGAGTTTAGTATCAGTAGAGGTTTATCAGGATGACATGTTGTGGATAATTTAGTTCGGGTTGAATTAAATTTCAGATATCTAAAGTTCAGTTCAATTGATGTTTAGATTTAGTTCGGATAAGTGAATACATGGATAACAACTATAGTCTTATTTTGATGCATGAATATCCAACTTCAAAATAGGTTTTGATTGAGTGATATCATGACTTGCAGTTTCGCTCAGGAAAGTTTGGCTGACTGAGATAATTTGAATCTCAGAGCAGACTTTAGGAACTAATTTTCATCTCGAATCCTTAACCTACTGTGGGTATTGGGTGGTATCAATTGAAAGAGATCTTTCATTTAAAAAGCAACTCAGGTGTGATTCGAGCATGGTTGGTGATTATGGGCTAAGTCCAGTTCAGATTATGTTAATAATTTGCAATGAGTGCATTGAATAAACCTGGGCATTTTTTAGATGTGCTTGGCTTTCGAGAACATGACATGGGCTAGCTAGAGGTTTAGGTCAGATTGTATGTTAGTGGTTGGTGATTGATACTAATAGGTAAGTGAATACCTGCTATCCATTAGATATACTTTGTGTAATGTTTTTGGTTATTCTTGAGACATCAGGTTCTTTTAATTGCAGAGCTCAAATGTCAACTTCCTTAACAGCAGCCTTAATGTAGATATCAGGGTTATTCTTGAGATGTTGGGTCTTGTTTAGAGTTATGTGGTTGTGTTATTATGACAGGGGAAGTTAAGTTCAGTAGATAGCTTGATGCTTGATGTATCATTTTAAATACGGACTTGTACTAGGTTAGCAAAGGGTAAGGACTGATAGCATCGTTTATGGAGTTGTTGTGATTTGTATATCTTCATATTGCCTTATAGTTTCCCTAGATTGGTACAGCTTACTTCGTCGTGTCTAACGACGAAGGATGGGCGTGTCCGACTCGTGTCCGATTATTCGAGAGCGGGTCGTGACATGTTTTTGGTGGTGGCCATACAGGTCTTTCCTAATGGTACCTAGGTATTAGTGTACTATTGGGAGACTTGTTTAAACTAGGGAAACTTGATCACAGCATAGGAAATCGGGTACATCGGATATATGGATATTATATAAAATATTTACTATTTACTTGTAGGTTTAGGTTTTTTGCAATCAACGAAGTTTTCTTTCTATTGCAGGATGGTCGCCACGAGAAAGATCGTGAATCAGCCCGGAGTTGCAAGAACTTCAGATCAGTCTACACCAGACGTTCCAGTAGAGCAGCTTCGCCACCGCCTCCTATATTTCCTCTGTTGCCCCCGACGATGATGTTCGACGGCGCCCAAGTGATGGCCATGTTCCAGCAGTTCATGGAGGCTCAGAACCACCAAGTCGTGCAATTCCGAGCGACAGTCGTGGATGTACTCAGGAACCGAGAGCCGGCACCTCCAGCACCAGTAGCACGGAGACCGGGGACCGCCAAAGACTACCAGAACCTCTGTCCGATGGATTTCTGGGGCCATGAGGGGATAGTATAAGCAGATGAGTGGCTAAAAAATGTCGAGAGGACGCTGAAGATGGCGAGGATTCCAGATGACCTGAAGGTGGAAGTTACGAGCATGCGACTTTTTGATCTTGCTAGAGTCTGGTATCGAGAGGAGCCTCAGTTGGCCGCACTCCAAGTTCTCTGGGCAGACTTTAAAACTCTGTTCAAAGAGAAGTTCTTTCTAGATGTGGAGCGAGATGAGCTTTGGATGCAGTTCGAGGCACTGCAGCAGGGGAACATGACTATAGCAGAGTACACATCGGAGTTCACCCGACTCAGCAGGTTCGCAGAGAACCTAATCAGCACACCAGAGGAGAGGGCTTGGAGGTTCAAGAAGGGCCTCACCAGAGAGTTGCGGCATGTAATGGCGATCAGCCAGGCGATGACTTGTGCGAGCATTCTCAAGATTGCTCAGGCGGTGGAGAAGGAGATGGACCCGAAGCTCAAGAAGGACCGGGACATCGGCAGTAGCAGCTACCAGACACCGACGAAGAGGACTCAGATTCAGATGAGGCCACAACAGCCAGCATAGCTGCATCACCGTCTAGCCAGAGTTCATGCACATCAGCCACAAAGGCCGCAATTGGTAGTTACTTGCGCATTCTGTCACCGTCCAGAACACTACTTTGTCGAATGCCGCAAAAGGCTCGGGCTTTACTTATTCTACGGATCATACGCACACCAGATGAGGGACTGTCCACAGGCTGTAGCTCGACTGACAGGAGGACCTCAAGGAGCTGGAGGACCACCACCTGTACCACCCAGAGTACCACCAGCTGCTCCACAGAGGGTGCAGGCTCTACCTACTCAGTAGCAGCAATTTGTACAGCATCAGCAGCAGAGGGGACTACCACAGCAGGGTGTAGAACCCTAGAGGGGGGTAAATAGGGATATAAAATAAAACTAAAAACAAGTAAGCTATATCACTGAAGTAAAATAAGAGAGAGAGAAAATCAAACACTCCATGTATCTTGGTCTCCTCCCTAGAGGCAATCCAGTCCCGGAACTCTCTCTGACTTAAACACACTATTAAGTAAATAGTTACACACGAGTTTGAATCTGAAGAACTCGCCAACTTCAATACGAGTTTGGATCCGAAGAACTCACCAACTTCTTACACACGAGTTTTCTTACGAAGGCTCGTCAACATCAAAAGAAAAGGAAAAGAAGCTGTTGATCTTCTACAACACTTGAAGATCGAAAAGTACAACTCTTGAATACTCTAGCACTTTTGGATTGGATGACAATTAAAAGCTTGGGTAGAGTAGTAATGGTGGAGCTCTTGGTTGTTGAGAAATTTATGGCTTGAGTGGATAACCTTCAATGGAAGGAAGGAATCCATTTATATAGAAAACCAAGAGACGATAGCATTTAATGCTCCTGAATATAACACAGACGACATGCCGTCGGTATGGACCGGCATACCGTTCGTATTCCGTTCGAAACAGTAACGGTAATAATTCTATCCGTTGGGAGCATTAAATGCTAGTATTTTGTCCATTCAAAAATCAAATCAGATGAAGCGGTATACCGTCGGTATACAGCGGTATGCCGTCGGTATACCGATGTTCGTCACAGAATATTTTGTGGCTCATAAACCTGTATACCGTTGGTATACTGTTGTATGTCGTCGGTATGCCGAAGTTCCTCACAGAATATTTTGTGGCTCATAAAACGGTATACCGTCGGTATACAGTTGTATGCCGTCGGTATGCCAAAGTTCGTCACAGAATATTTTGTGGCTCACAAAACGGTATACCGTCGGTATACTATAGTATACCGTCGGTATGCCGAAGTTCGTCACAGAACATTTTGTGGCTCAGAAACGGTATACCGTCGGTACACAGCGGTACACCGTCGGTATGCCGTTTCTTTAGACATTGATTTTTGACTAAAAATAGAATATCTTTATGTTTGTCATCCAACCTTAGGTATTTATACAGAAAGACCTAGACCTTGTACAGACTCGAAATTTTGAATCTTTTGAGAGCTGTCTTTAAGGAACGCTGGCCTTTTCTTCAGTCTTCTTTTAGGAACGTCCATAAGGCTTTGATGACTCGGCTTGAATGGACAGATCTTTTTGTAGGAGAGCTTTGAGAGATTATCTGTTAGCTGAAATTCAGAGAAAACTAGACTACGAAGATGCTGTTATTGTTATCAAAATAAAATGTGCCAACAATCTCCCCCATTTTGATAATTGACAAAACAGAGAGAGCATCTTCAGGGAGTGACTCCCCCGTAGGTAGACTACTCCCTCTCAATACGTTTTCTTCCCCTTTGTCACTTAATCAAAGATGGGAAATAAAGAATTATAGTGAAAAATAATCAAAGTGTTAAAAAGAACAAAGCATGCATATATTAGATATTGAAAGTAGGAGAGTACATGCTTGATACTTCAAAAAAACAGACAAATAAACTCTCCTTCACGAGAGTAACACAAGACATAGCAAGACAGAAAACGGTCCCCGTAGGACCATACAAGACATAAAACCATAACTAATGGTCCCCGAAGGACCTCAAAGGACAAATACTAAAACGGCACCAAATTTATTCGACCACCACCAACAGGAGCCCGCAACTACTCATCCACCGGATCATCGTCCTCTCCATCCTGAGTCTTTTGAAAAGCACCGAAGGGATCCACACCATCTGGGTACATGAATTCGTAGGCATTGGGGTCAGAGAAGCGGGAGCCTTGGTATTGAGGATCCTGAAGGTTAAGATCCAGATAAGCATTGTGGTCCTGAAGAGTCCGCTGGATGAAGTAAGCTTGGTCATGGAAGCGACTCTGGATAAGATTCCCAAGGCCGCAGGTGTTGGCCCTCATCTGCTCCTCCGCTTGAGCCATATGCATATTAAAATGCTGCTGGGTCAGCGACATGAAACGGCGGGATGGAGGAGGCGCAAAAGATGGTACTGCAGGAGAAGTGGCCGGTGGTTGATGGAAGGATGAAGCACGAGACGCTGATGCACCAAGGGCAGAGTGGGAAACGGCAAGAAAGGAGGGAACGCCGTCCGACTGGCAGAGAGAGAGGTCCACTCCCTTATCCTCAAGGATAAGGGTGATGAAGGCGCCATAGTTGAGGGATTGCTTCACCACTGGTAGGACAGAGAAGAATGCATTGAGGAGAGTCTTGGAAAACGACCAAGTCTTCTTTGAGTACAGAAAATACATGCAGACGAGTGCGTCATTGTTGATCGCATCGTAGTTGTCGGCCTTGGGGTAGAGAGTGTGGCAGATGATCCGATGGAGCTCGTAGTAGAAGGGCTCCAACTGCTTAGAGAGGGCCGAAATGGCCGGAGGTTGGGTCCCTTGTAGATGATGCCGCAGAACTCATCAAAGGAGACTTCGACAGTAGGATAGAGACTGGCCAAGGTCAGCAGAGCATCTCCTCGATTTGGTATTTCGAGAATTTTTGCAATGTCGCGAGCCGTAAGGCGAAAGTGGCGATCATTGACCATGGTCTCGATGGCATTATTTTGCAGATTGGGAATAAGGTTGCAGTAGAATAGGCGTACCGTCGCCGGATAGACTGGCACTTGCCGACGCAAAAGAGTAGAAAGACCGGCCGTCTCAAAATGTGAGAGATGGCCAGAGAATACATTCCAGTTAATGGCCTTGCCTTTGAAGACGGCGTGGTTGGCAAAATGGTGGAACCAGGCATCGGCAGCTAGGGCGGAGGTGGAAATCCTTGGATCATAGGCGCCATTTGGTAGGGGCACCGGAGTGAATGGGTTGGAAACTATGGTGGAGCAAGGTCGTTTGTGAGTGGCCATTATGGGTGATGGTAGAAGAAGGAGGGAGAAGTGATGGAGGATGGAGAGGAGGAAGAAGAAGGAGTTTGGTTTTTAAAAAGGAGAAGATGAATTGAAAGATTTGGGGGTTTTGAGGAGAAGTGATGAATGTAATTAATGAAGAGAGTTTTTGAAAAAAGGAATGATGAATGTAATTAATGAAGGGAGTTGAAGGGATAGGATGGGTCTTAATGAGGGGTAGGATGGGATAGGATGGGTAGTTAATGTGGGAGTTTGAAAAAGATATTAAAGGAAGGTGGAAGATTTGGTGGGGCCCGAAGCTGAGTTGACTGGCTGGCTCTGCGTCAAACGGCATGCCGTCAGCATACCGGTGTATGCCGACGGTATACCGATTATGTGTATAGAAGCTAGTTGTGAACACAAATCGGCCTGTCGTCGGTATGCCGTCATATGCCGTCGGTGTGCCGTCTGAGTGGAGCTAGACGTCAAGATGAATGATACCTAATTCTTAGCAAAGAAAGACGAAATGATCCTCCGGGAGTAGTTTGGTGAAGATGTCGGCCAATTGATAAGTAGTGTCAATAAAATCAAGGCGAATATCCCCATTTTGTTGATAGTCACAAATAAAATGGTGTCTAATCTCAATGTGCTTCGTGCCAGAGTGACAAATCGAATTTTTTGTGAGATTTATCGAGCTAGTATTATCACATTTAATGGAAGTGCAAGTAGAAGAAATGCCATAATCTACAAGTGTTTGTGACATCCAAAGAATTTGTGCACAACAGCATCCGGCCGCTATATACTCGGCCTCAGTGGTTGAAAGAGCAACAGAGTTTTGTTTCTTACTAAACCACGATACCAAGGATTTTCCAAGGAATTGACATGTGCCGCTAGTACTTTTTCAGTCAATTTTGCATCCGATAAAATCTGCATCCGAGAAGCCGTGAAACTCAAAGGATGGAGATTTCGGATACCAAAGTCCCATATTAATGGTGCCTTTGAGATATCGAAAAATACGCTTTGCAGCACATAAGTGCGGTTCCTTTGGATTAGCTTGGTACCGTACACAAAGACAAACACTAAACATAATATCAGGTCGGCTAGCAGTTAAATAGAGTAAGCTTCTGATCATACCTCTATACTTACGAATGTAGATCGAGATACCATCTTCATCATTATCAAGTTTTGTTATTGTTGCCATAGGAGTCCTCATTGATTTGGATGAGTCAAGTTCGAAGCGCTTGAGGATATCCTTTGTAGATTTGGCTTGATTGACAAAGGTTCCTTTAGGTCCTTGTTTGATTTATAAGCCCAAAAAGAAGGATAGTTCTCCCATCATGCTCATTTCAAATTCATCCTGTATTACTTTAGTAAATTCTACACAAAGTGCATTATTAGTGGAACCAACGATAATATCGTCGACATAAATTTGAACTAACAAAACTGTGCCATTAAGAGATTTGATAAAAAGTGTGGTGTCGACTTTGCCCTTAGAAAAGTTGTGAGAGATAAGGAAGGAACTAAGGCGCTCATACCAAGCACGAGGAGCTTGTTTGAGGCCATAAAGGGCTTTGTGTAGTTTGAAGACGTAATGAGGGAATTGAAAATCTTCAAAGCCAGGAGGTTGCTTAACATAAACTTTCTCTTTAATAATATCATTTAGAAAAGCACTTTTAACATCCATTTGAAAAAAGTTTAAAATCATTAAAGCAAGCAAAAGCACATAGCATGCGAATGGATTCAAGACGAGCAACCGGAGCATAGGTTTCATCGTAGTCAATGCCTTCCTCTTGGTTATAGCCTTGAGAACCAATCGAGCTTTGTTACGAGTGACTAACCCATCTTCATTAAGTTTATTACGAAACACCCATTTAGTTCCAATAATGGAGTGGTTGTTAGGTTTAGGGACAAGTTCCCAAACCTTTTTTTCGCTCAAATTGATTTAGCTCTTCTTGCATCGCTATCATCCAAAATTCATCATGAAAAGCATCATTAATATTTTTAGGCTCTATTTGAGAAATAAAAGCCACGTTTGCACAAAGATCACGAGTGGAGGATCTAGTACTAATACGAGATGAAGGATCATCAATGATAAGCTCCTTAGGATGATTAGGGACAAATCTCCATTCCTTTGGGAGGTTCTCTTGAGGAGGCTCGAGTGGTAGAGAATCTTTGGTTGGAGGGGTCACAATTTCATCGTTAGATGAAGAAGAACAAGGATCTCCAATAGAAGAGTTCTCCAAACCAAAAGAGATGTCATCAATATCATCGGATGAGGAGGATGTAGAAGAGTTAAGTTCATCAAAAGAGTCATTAATTGACTCTTCGACAACGAGCCTTCTTTTGTTAAAGACACGAAAACCTTTACTATGTATTGAGTAGCCAAAGAAAAAGCCTTCATAAGATTTTTCTTCAAACTTGCCTAGGTTGTCCTTGGTATTCAAAATAAAACATTTGCATCCAAAAACTTTAAAATACTCAATAGAGGGAATTTTGTCAAACCAAAGCTCATAAGGAGTCTTTTTAGAAATAGGTCTAATTAAGACCCTATTTATAACATAACATGCCGTGTTTACGGCTTCCGCCCAAAAGTATTAGGGAAGCTTATATTGGTTTAACATAACCCGGGCCATATCGCCAAGGGTTCTATTCTTTCTTTCCATAACACTATTTTGTTGTGGAGTTCGAGGACAAGCAAAATCATGACCAAAACCATTCTTTTCGTAAAATCTTTTAAAATTGACATTGTCAAATTCTCCTCCATGATTACTTTTAATCTTGTTAATAGAAATGTCTTTCTCATTTTGAACACGTTTACAAAAGGCAACAAATTCACGAAAAGTATCACTTTTACTTGCAAGAAAAATGACCCAAGTAAATCTTAAAAAATCATCGACCAAAACAAAAGCGTAAAGTTTGCCTCCAAGACTAGCTACTCTACTAGGACCAAATAAATCCATATGAATAAGTTGAAGTGGTCTAGTGGTACTCACAGAGTTGATGGATTTGAAGGATGACTTGGTCAACTTACTTTTCTCACATTCTTCACATACCATATCCTTTTTGAAGGAGATACTTAAAAGTCCTCGTACAAGCTACTTGCTTGCAAGACGGGAGATGGTATCCATGTTGGCGTGTCCGAGCCTCATGTGCCAAAGCTAACTTTCATCGTTTTTTGCGACTAAGCACCTATCATTGTTAGTACCTTCAACAAGATAGAGAACATAGATATTGTTTTCTCTAATGCCTTCATACACTGTAGATCCACTAGTGCTATCGGTAATGAAGCATTTGAGTTTAACAAACTTAATATCATAACCGTTATCCGTAAGATGACTGATACTGAGAAGGTTGTGTTTGAGATTTGTAACAAGACAAACATTCTTAATACAAGGATAAGGAGGGGAACCGATATTACCATTTCCTATGATATGGCCTTTTAGATTGTTACCAAAGGATACATGTCCTTCTTTCTTCATCGATAGCGATGTAAAAAGTGAAGCATCACTGGTCATGTGCTGTGAGAAACTGCTATCGAGGATCCATTTGCTTCTAGCATGAGAAGGATTCTTCACCTCATCGGTTGCCATGAGGCAAACATTTGCATTGTGTTTGCATACTTTGTCGTTGTCTGAATCGCTAGTATCACTTTCACACCAGATGCTGGTGTTGGCATATTTTCTGGAGGAAGAGCTTCCTTTGTTAGACTTCTCGTACTTACTGGAGTCTTTTCTTGTCATAGAGCAATCTCTCTTGATGTGTCCGATTCTCCTGTATTGGTAGCAAGCAGGATCTTCATCGTTGTCCCGTCTAAAGCGGTTGGCTTTGTTGAACTTGAGGAACTTTCGGAAATGCTTCGCGGTAAGAGCTATTTCTTCATCATCATCTGACTCGTTATCGTCGAAGCTATCCTTTGAGTAGGATTTTGTAACCTTGAGAGCCAGAGACTTCTCATTTTCTTTGGCCTTCTCCTTCTCCTTTTCTTGCATGGATGATTCCTCTTGATCTTTCATGTCAAATTCATAAGTCATAAGCTTCCCCATGAGGGTCTCAAGGTTCATGGTTGTCAAGTCGTTCCCTTCAATGATGGTGGTAGCTTTAGGACTCCATCCTTTAGTCAATCCTCTGAGAATTTTCCTGATCTTTTCATGAGCAGGATATTCCTTACCAAGAGAAGAAAGAGGGTTAATGATATCACCGAAATGAGTAAACATGCAAGTAATAGACTCATTTTGTTTCATTTTAAAAGATTCATATTCTTGTGTGAGTCTACTAATCTTTGATTCCTTTACTTGTGATGTTCCCTTGTGAGTGATTTCTAGCAACTTCCAAATTTCATTTGAAGTCTTGCAAGTAGAAATTCTATTGAATTCACTGTTATCGAGAGCACGGTAAAGAGCACTCATAGCCTTAGCATCTCGACTAGCAAGCTTCTTGACATTCTCAATGAGTTTATCCCTAAGGGTGTCAGACACAACATTCTCAATAACTCCGAAAGGAGTAGGGAGACCATTTATCACACAATCCCATAAATCAAAATCTATTGACTTCAGATAAATGCTCATCCTAATCTTCCAATAGTTATAGTTAGTTCCATCAAATAAAGGAGGTCTATTTGTGGAGTGTCCCTCATTGTGGAATGTGTTGACACTAGGGTTAGTGGCTATGGATCACTCTAAGGGTGTAAATCCAAATCAAGAGAACAAAGCTCTGATACCAATTGTAGAACCCTAGAGGGGGGGTGAATAGGGAAATAAAATAAAACTAAATACAAGTAAGCTATATCACTGAAGTAAAATAAGAGAGAGTGAGAAAATTAAACACTCGATGTATCCTGGTCTCCTCCCTAGAGGCAATCCAGTCCCGGAACTCTCTCCGGCTTAAATCCACTATTGAGTAAATAGTTACACATGAGTTTGGATCTGAAGAACTCGCCAACTTCAACACGAGTTTGGATCCGAAGAACTCGCCAACTTCTTACACACGAGTTTTCTTACGAAGGCTCGTCAACTTCAAAAGGAAAGGAAAAGAAACTGTTGATCTTCTACAACAATTGAAGATCAAAAAGTACAACTCTTGAATACTCTAGCACTTCTGGATTGGATGATAATTAAAAGCTTGGGTAGAGTAGTAATGGTGGAACTCTTGGTTGTTGAAAAATTTATGGCTTGAGTGGATAACCTTCAATGGAAGGAAAGAATTCATTTATATAGAAAACCAAGAGAGGATAGCATTTAATGCTCCTGAACATAACACAGACGGCATGCCGTCGGTATGGACTGGCATACCGTCGGTATTCCGTTTGGAACAGTAACGATAACAATTATATCCATTGGGAGCATTAAATGCTAGTATTTTGTCTATTCAAAAATCAAATCAGATGAAGCGGTATACCGTCGGTATACAGCGGTATGCTGTCGGTATACCGATGTTCGTCACAGAATATTTTGTGGCTCACAAACCGGTATACCGTTGGTATACTGTTGTATGTCGTCGGTATGCCGAAGTTCCTCACAAAACATTTTGTGACTCACAAAACGATATACCATCGGTATACTGTTGTATGCCGTCGGTATGTTGAAGTTCGTCACAGAATATTTTGTGGCTTACAAAACAGTATACCGTCGGTATACTGTAGTATGCCGTCGGTATGCCGAAGTCCGTCATAGAACATTTTGTGGCTCAGAAATGGTATACCGTCGGTACACAGCGGTACACCGTCGGTATGCCATTTCTTTAGACATTGATTTTTGACTGAAAATAGAAGAGCTTTATGTTTGTCATCCAACCTTAGGTGTTTATACAGAAAGACCTAGACTTTGTACAGACTCGAAATCTTGAATCTTTTGAGAGCTGTCTTTAAGGAGCGCTGGTCTTTTCTTCAGTCTTCTTTTAGGAACGTCCATAAGGCTTTGATGACTCGGCTTGAATGGACAGATCTTTTTGTAGGAGAGTTTTGAGAGATTATCTGTTAGCTAAAATTCAAAGAAAACTAGACTACGAAGATGCTGTTAATATTATCAAAATAAAATGTGCCAACACAGGGACGTGCTTACGTTATAGCTACAGTTGAGGAGGATGAGGCAGCTCTAGACGTGATTACAGGTTCTGTCCTTTTATATTTATTTCCTGCCATTGCACTGTTTGATTCTGGAGCAACACATAGCTTTGTATCATATAAGTTTCTGTATAGATATGGCTTTACACCTAAGCCCACTAGGAGGAACTGTCGGATTATAATAGGAGGAGGAGTAGTGCCAGTTAATGAGATGGTTGATTGCCCTATCACTATAGCTGGGAGGGAGCTTAGAGCTCGATTCCTAGTGATGCCATTGCCTGGATTTGATATTGTCCTCGGCATCGACTGGTTGAGTGAGCAGTTTGCTGTAATAGACTGCCATAAAGGGAAGGTTACTTTCAGCTCGTCTGGAGTTCCATCGTTCGAGATCATCAGACGAATTGTAAAGAGACCAGAGGGAGTCTACTTCGAAGCAGTTGCAGAAGACCAGGAGTTGTCGTACCCGCTGATTGCAGAGTTTCTCGACGTCTTCAACGAGGAGTTGCCAGGATTGCCGCCAGATTGAGATGTGGAGTTCACCATTGCCTTAGTGCCCGGATTAGCGCCGAAGTCCCAGCATTGATACAAGATCAACCCGAAGGAAGCTGCAGAGTTAAAGGCCCAGATAGATGAGCTTGAAGGTAAGGATTTTATTCGATCCAGTGCTTTACCGTGGGGAGCACCGGTACTCTTCGTGCCGAAGAAGAATGGGACTGTTAGGATGTGTATCGATTACCGTGCACTTAATAACATCACCATCAAAAATAAGTACCTGTTATCGCGTATAGATGAGTTGTTTGATCAGCTGAGTGGGGCAAAAGTTTTTTTCGAAGATTGACCTTCGGTCGGGGTATCATCAGATAAAGGTTCGGGAGCAGGATATTCCGAAGACAGCCTTCAATACCCGCTATGGCTAGTATGTGTTCTTGGTGATGTCGTTCGGACTCACCAACACTCCAGCAGTGTTTATGAACCTTATTAATAAGGTCTTCCACAAGTATCTAGACAAGTTTGTCGTAGTATTCATTGACGACATCTTGATCTATTCGAAGACTGAGAAAGAGCATGTGGAGCATCTACGGATTGTTTTGGAGATTTTGCGGAAGGAAAAGTTGTACGGGAAGTGTAACACCCACTTTTTAGAAATGAGGATAATTTTAAACTTTTGTAATTATAATCATTTAATAATGACATTTAAATCATATTGTAATTTTTGGTGATTTTTAATCAATTTAAAACTAATTAAATTATTGTTTGGTGATTTGGATATTTTGCTAGAGTAACCCTAGAGACTGTATGACCTGGAGACTAACCATGACCATGGAGGCTTAACCATGTGATTAGGATGACTAATTACAACTTTTTATTCTAAGGATATTTTGGTCATTTTTGACTTATTAATGAAAATGAATTTTGATTAATTAATATTGTGCTAATTGAATTATTAGAGACTAACCTAGAAGTTAACCTAATCTAGATATTAGTCATGAGCCTAGATATTAGATTAGAATCTTCCATCATGACAAGGTTAGTAATATCTAGATATTATTGTAGTAGGATATTTCCTTAAGATATTTGTAAAAAGAAAGCCTTAGGACTAAATTGGACCAATGAATGGACTTGAATTTATGTGGAGAAGCCTTAGCCACCCATATACATCTAAACCTAATCCTAATTTCTATTATGGCAGCCACAACATAGTATCCCCCTCCTATAAGTATCACATTTAATAGCCCTTGCCTCTTTTTAACACCTACAAAGAACCCTAATTTGTTTTTCCCTAAATTCCTCCCCCTTTATCCAAATTGATTCCAAATTGAGGCTACTCTCTTGCATAGAGATTCACAACAGTAGAGGAGGCTAGTGGATACTTGCTAGCAAGGTTTGAGGACATTTGAACCATAGCAAATCGAGGAAGACACCAATTCTAGGCTCTTTACATTGAGATTCCAACTCTCAATAGGTAAACCCCTTTATACCCATTAAAACCCTAATTTTTCTTCATAGATGCATACATCTAGGTACCATACCCCTGTAGCCCAAGTTTGGTAGGATCTCGTGTCCATTTAGTATACGTATCGGACACGTATCAGTGTTTTTAAATAAGTGTTTGGTGAAATGCCACATAGGAATTTATTTTAGTAATTTTCAAAACTAATTACATGGGTTTGTAGCTAATTATGTGTATATTGCATATCAAATCGACTGAGTCAATTTTGGTGGGGTTTTCGTGTCCAAAATGGACACGGGGATGCTGAACGACATAGCGTGCGGCTCCCCTGCTGCTCGAGTGTCCTAGCGGACACGACACGGCACCATCTGTCAGGAAACTTCATGGACACGTGGGGGCACCCACTGACATCATGTCCATAAAGTTTTATGTGTCCTCGATCAGTGAGCGTGAAGAAATCGCATGTGCACTGATCTTGCCTGTCATTGTGCACACGTGAAAATGTGCCCTGATACGCACTTCGTGCGTGGACACGTAGACACTGTGCAGGGTAATGAATCACTAGCCCTATGACCCCTCTAGCACTGTACACATGCACATGGTATCTCGAGCACTGAGTCGTATCCAAACAGACACGACATGGCTGCACGAGGCAGCCTCAACTGCCAGTTCTGTCACTGTTGGCATTTCGAATTCTTGGACACATTATGTCCTGTTTATTGGACACGATTGGCTCCCTACACACGTAGGATATGTCCCTTATCCCTGAACACAAGGCCCCTATTGAATTTCAAGTTTTTATTTCAAATTTGGGGTTTCGAAGCCCATGTTTTAATGTTTTCTGTGTTTCCAGTTTTGGGATATTTCGAGAATGGGTTTAAATTATATTTTGAGATTTATATAATATTAAGTTGCTAATATGGTGTTAACTGGGATTGAACTTAATCACTATAACTGCCTTTAAGTTGATTTGAAACTGTTAACTGAATGTTTGGGGGTTTTTTTATGTTAATTGGTTTTGGGTTAATGCAAATATATAATGTAATATATGCAAGAATGCAATTATAAACCTGAGATTCATATGAGTTAACTGACAATATGTTAACTTGAGTTTTCTAATAATGTAACCTGAGATTTGGGGAAACTTGAAAACTGAGATTGATAACATGTATATCATATCCTTAGCCTTCATTTCAGCCTTAGCTATCTATCATGTTCATTTCATTATAGTGAATGTCCTAAATTACCTTACATCTCAGCCATTGCATCTTCATTTCAGTCCAGCATACTAGTGCAGTCCATAGCCTATGACACAATCTCAAATGAGATATTGAGGTATAGTCACCACAAGCTTTAGTCTCATTTCCTTTAGATGTCCTGCATTTTGGACAGTTGGTTGCTTAGTCCCCTCTATATTTTGGTTCAGCCTCATGTTGCATTTAGATGTAGCACACATACATGTTAAGGTAAGGTTACATTATAAATTGTTTGGATATTGAGTATCATATTTTTGTGTTGAGTTTTTAGATGAGGATATTACCTATAGCATGTGGTCAAGTATAGGTATGGGTATGGTATATGGTCTGGGTTAAGATATTGAGTTATAATATGTATTTTGGTCGGATATTTTGAGATACCTATATATGTAAGATATGTATGTACTAGATTAGAGAGGCCATCTAGATATTGTGATATGATATAGGTCTAGTATCTTATATATATATATATATATATATATATATATATATATATATATATATATATATATGCCTATGGTTAGGTTATAAGTTAGTATGACCTAGAAGATGACCCAGTAGATTGAGAGTTGACCAAAAGTCAACATTGAGTCAGTATGTGACCAATTGACCTAGCTTGACTAGAGTTTGACTTAGTTGACTAAGATTGACCTAGTTGACCCAAAAACCTAGAAGTTTGACCTAGCTTGACTTGAGGGTTAACCAGGGTTGACCAAGTTTGACTTTGACCTAGATTGGCTTAGAATTCATGTAGTATGCATTGTAACTTCAATTATATTATATTGAATACATCATAACCTATACTGCTCTAAATAGGATATTGTGGCTCCGGTTCAGACATCTGATATACATCAGTCATTCAGGGTGTCAGGTGAGTACATTCTCTGATAGTTCTTTCATTTACTTGTCAATTACTGTACTTCAGTTCTAGTAGTTCTATTTGATTATCTGTTACAAACACTATTTGATATTGCTGGATCCATTACATACGACACTCATTTATTCATGTCTGGCCTCTATTTCTGGAACCACTACTGGCACCACCTACTGGAATCACCTTAGAATTACTTACTGGTATCATTCATGTGCTGGCTGGACTGATACTTGCTTTAGTGTCAGATTATGGATTCATTTGTACTTATGGGCGGGGAAATATTGGAGTAAACATGTGAACATTCCCAAATACTGGCACCACCTCCCTTGGAATTATACTGGAAAGATAGCCATTTTATACTTTGTCGAGTGTACGATGTGCCGTATTACCTACAACCGTTTACATATCGATCTCGGTATTTTAAAACACATTGTTAGTATATAGTCTGGACTCACCCTGGAATCATTAATCATTGACTGGACCCATCTTGTACTTGATTCATCTGGTATTAGATTTATATTGTCTGGATTCACATTGGGATTTACACTTGACTTACATTGTACAATCTGGACTTATATCATGTTACTCTAGTTCAGCTAGATCTTGTTTTACAGTCTTCCTTGCCATGTTTCTTCTCTTGTTTTATAACCTTACTTCTCTTGTACTTTAACTATTCTCTACATCACTACATGTATAAAACTGCCATGTTCATCAATATAACTGTCTATAAATGCTTTATAGTTCTTTATCATTTACTTGGGATATCTAGATGAGTTGTGCTCGTTTCAATCCTGACTAGATACGTTGACAAAATATTACAGATGCTTGCCCCGAGGACACTTGCCCTACTTACTATGGACCAGGAGATGGTTTAGCTATCTTTGGCCCCGACACTCAGGAGTGATCAGGAGACTAGCTAGTAGACTTGCTTTAGATTCATGTTTAGAACTTGAATTGTAATAACTTGAGATATTGAGTTTGTATTTAAGTTTGTTTGAGATATTATTATTTATTAGTTTATATTTGTTGTTGTTGTTTAGTCTTTAGTTATAAACTTTTGTGTTATCTTATCGTTCTTAGACTATGATTGAAATTTCATTATATCTATACTTGTCCTCCAGTCGGAGTTGAGATTTGACAAGTAGATTATATAATTGCGTGAGTTGTTGATTAGATAGTAACCTAGAACAGTGTTCTACCGTCGATACTGCGGCGTAGGCTGGACGTACCAACTTCTCGTGCCCCTACACTGGGTGCGGGTTGTGACAGGAAGCTCTCAAAGTATGAGTTTTTCTTGGACAAAGTGGAGTTCTTGGGGCATGTGGTAACTGGAGAGGGGATTTCTGTAGATCCTAAGAAGATTGAAGCTGTGGAAGCATGGACATCTCCTAAGTCGGTAGCTGAGATTCGTAGTTTCCTAGGGCTAGCAGGTTACTACATGAAGTTCGTGAAAGATTTTGCCAAGATAGCGGAGCCGATGACCAAGCTTACGCGGAAGGACGAAGAGTTCATCTGGAGCGACACTTGCCAGTCAGCATTTGAAGAATTGAAGAGAAGACTCACTACAGCACCAGTTTTAGCTTTGCCATCAGGATCTGGAGGGTTCATCATCTACAGCGATGCATCAGAAAAAGACTTGGGATGTGTGCTTGAGCAGAACAAGAAGGTTATTGCTTATGCATCTAGACAGTTGAGGCCTCATGAGAAGAGTTACCCTACTCATGACTTGAAGCTTATAGCGGTCATTTTTGCATTGAAACTGTGGAAGCACTACCTGTATGGAGAGAGAATGGACATCTTTACGGACCATAAAAGCCTGAAGTACGTCTTTACTCAGAAGGAACTGAACATGAGGCAGCAAAGATGGCTGGAACTCATGGATTTTGACATCAAATCTGCAATACCACCCTAGGAAGGCGAATGTAGTAGCAGATGCTCTTAGTCGATATCCTGTTGCTATGTTTCTTACTATGGACCGACATCTTCTTGAGGATCTTGAGAGTCTTGGGATCGAGATTATTCTTCCGAGAGTTCAGAGGTAGCTGATGCAAATGTAGATAGAGTCAGGACTGGTAGAGAAGTTAAAGGAGGCCCAGTTCCTAGATGAGGGACTCTGATGTCTCAGAGGACAGGCAAAGAAGGGATTGCTTGACTACTTCACTATTGTAGAGGATGGATCCCTGAGGCACGGAAACCAGTTGTGTGTGCCCAAGGAGAGAGGAGGTTATGCAGGAGGCCCATCATTCGTTTCTATATGCCTTGTATGCCAGCAAGTCAAAGCGGAGTGCCAAAGACCAGTAGGATTACTCCAGCCTTTACCTATTTTAGAGTAGAAGTGGGAACACATAACTATGGACTTCGTCTCTGGTTTACCGCGTATGCTCGGTGGCAAAGATGCTATTTGGGTTATCATGGACAGACTGACAAAATCCACTCACTTCATTCTGTTTAAGGTAGGGCTGTCGACCGAGAAGCTTGCAGACCTCTATATGCGTTAGATCGTGCGGATTCACGAAGTGCCAGTGAGTATCGTCTCCGACAGGGACAGTCATTTCATATCACACTTCTGGAGGAGTCTACAGCTGAGCTTGTGTTCACAGTTGAAGTTCAGCCTCGCCTATCATCCACAGACAGACGGGCAGTCGGAGAGGACCATCCAGACATTGGAGAACATGTTGTGGGTTTGCGCACTCGACTTCGGCGGTTCGTGGGAGGATCACTTGCATCTTGTAGAGTTTCCCTATAACAAGAGTTATCAGGCTAGCATCGAGATGACACCGTTCGAGGCACTATATGGACGGAGATGTCGCACACCTTTATCTTGGGACGACATTGGCGAGAGGACTTTGCTTGGGCCAGAGATGGTGGTGGATTCAACCAAGAAGATCAGACTGATCAGAGAGCGTCTCAGAGTTGCATAGGATCGACAAAAGCATTGGGCGAACAGCAGCAGACGGCCACTGGAGTTTGTAGTTGAAGATAGAGTATTCTTGAAGATCTCGCCGACCAGAGGCACCATTCGTTTTGGCAGAGGCATGAAGCTCAGTCCGAGATACATCATGCCCTTCGTCGTGATGGCGCGGATTGGCGAGGTGGCATATCGGCTTTCACTTCCTGCGAGCTTGGAGGGAGTGTATGACGTCTTTCATGTGTCCCAGCTTCGATGCTACATTCCAGATCCGAGTCATGTGGTAGACTACTCAGAGCTAGAGGTGGGTCCGAACTTGACCTACGAGGAGCATCCAGTAGAGATCCTTGATTGGAGGGAGAAACAACTGCAAAATCAGGCTATACCGCTTGTCCGAGTCATGTGGAGACACCACTCTCTGGGAGAGTGCTCACCCGCTCATCCTAATATGCCACACCTGAAAATGGCACACTTCCTACCCAGTTGGTTGACCAGTTGACCGATGCACCTGCACCTCCACCAACCATACTCCTCCACTCCACAAATCCACCAACCCAGATGCCTCATGGGAGCGCGAGGACGAGATGCAGGAGCGCTATCCCAGTTTGTTTGCTTGATTGTACTTTTGCATTTTAGAGAATTTCTATTTCAATAAAAAAATTATATTTGGTGAGAACTATTTTGATTTTTTTGAATTTAATAAATATGATTGTTTTCTTTGAAATTTCAGGGACGAATTATTTTTGAGGGGGAAAGATTTGTAACCCCACAATCTTGTTTTATATATATAATAAACTCATGAGGAATTTTAAACCTAATTGAGTATATATATATATATATATATATATATATATATATATATATATATATATATATAAACAAATATATATATATATATATATATATATATATATATATATATATATATAACAAATATATATATATATATAATTAATTGGGACTATTTTATGATGGTTTTGTTTAATTCAATTCTTCCCTGGTGAGTTAGGCCCGGCCCATGGGCCAGCCATGGGACTCTCACAAAAGTCTTTGTGCAGTTGGACAACAGCCATTTCCTTCTCTGCAAACCCTGAGGAGAAAGTTGATTTCAAAATTTTCCTCCAACTGCCATCAAACCAGATCGAGCATTCCACTTCTTCACACCATGTGCTCTGTAACAAACTCTTCTACCATTTCGATTTCCCTCCAATTTTCCCCCTCATTTCGAATTCCTGATTCCCTATTTAAAGGACCACAGCTCTTTCTTTCTTCCTGTACATCCTTTCTTCCTCCTCAAATTCTTCCTCTCTAAATCTCTGATCAGCAATGGCGAAAACCACAGGAGCTCCCATGGAAGCAAGAAGACAGCAAGTTTGATCCTCTCCACTTCATCAGATCAACAGCGACGACAGGTGAGTATCGAATATTTTTAATTCAGATTTAAACGCTCAGTTATTTGGAGAATTAGTGATTCAATTCTCTCTTGAAAGAGAAATCGAACAATTCTTCATCTCTTGGGAGTTCAATGAACTTTGGGAGATCTTCATTGTCTTCCTCGATCCATCTGATTTAGGTGAGTTGATCAATTTCTTCTCAATTGCTCTGGATTTGGAATCGACTTTGTTCTATGTAAATTTTCAGATCAGGGTGTCATTAATCAGCACTCGATCGATCGAATCCTCGCTTTCAAAATTTTGGTAGAGGTAAGATCCGATCTGAATGCTCTTGATGCGAAGGCTTAGGTTGTTCTTCATTCAAATTCTTTGATTTTTGTGATTGATTTCTTTCTTAGAATCAAGTGTAGTTGTTGATACATTTGATTCGAGCTGATAATTCAATTACAGATCATACGATCTGTATGTATAAATTGAATTCTTGTGAATGATGATTCGACTCCATATTGGTAGATTTCTTACTGAAGTTGTTACTGTTAAAATCTTCAGTGCTTGATCGGAGAGATAGCTCGTGTCCACTTCTAGAGGATACTGACACCAAGTGTTATTGATCCCACATTTCTCAGGTAATGCCTAAACCGATCCTTGAATAGATGCATGTTCGAGAATTAATTGGATTAGCAGGGAACATTCGGTTGCATGTATAACTGGAGGATATGAATATCCTATTTTTTGTGATGAATCAGTTGCTTAGATGTTTTCCTGATCTTTTGGTTTTGAGCTTTAGTTCTAGAACAACAGTATCTTGAGTATCTGATATTGGATTTTTAAGGAATGCATCTATTCCCTACAGATGTAAGTCTCCAAACTCTGCTATTTGGAGAATGTTGGCAGGTTCTCAACTGAGGGGCAGAACCTCATCTGTTATTTTCTTGATTTGAAGTCTCTTCCTTTAGATTATCTTATACTGAAGAACTTTGGTTAGATTTGGATTTTAAGATCAGTATCCGAACTAAATTCAAGTTATCTTAAAAATTTGTTTTACTGATTGTCTTTCTTTTTGAGTTACTGATGTAGGTTTCATCTGGTACAGTTTAGTATCAATAGAGGTTTATCAGGATAAGATGTTGTGGATAATTTAGTTCGGGTTGAATTAAATTTCAGATATTTAAAGTTCAGTTCAATTGATGTTTAGATTTAGTTCGGATAAGTGAATACTTGGATAACAACTTTAGTCTCATTTTGATGCATAAATATCCAACTTCAGAATAGGTTTTGATTCAGTGATATCATAACTTGCAGTTTCGCTCATGAAAGTTTGGTTGACTGAGATAATTTGAATCTTAGAGCAGACTTTAGGAACTAATTTTCATCTCGAATCCTTAACCTACTGTGGGTATTGGGTGGTATCAATTGAAAGAGATCTGTCATTTAAAAAGCAACCTTGGTGTGATTCGAGCATGGTTGGTGATTATGGGCTAAGTCCAGTTCAGATTATGTTAATAATTTGCAATGAGTGCATTGAATAAACCTGGGCATTATTTAGATATGCTTGGCTTTCGAGAACATGACATGGGCTAGCTAGAGGTTTAGGTCAGATTGTATGTTAGTGGTTTGGTGATTGATACCAATAGGTAAGTGAATACCTGCTATCCATTAGATGTACTTTGTGTAATGTTTTTGGTTATTCTTGAGACATCATGTTCTTTTAATTGTAGAGCTCAAATGTCAACTTCCTTAACAGCAGCCTTGATGTAGATATCAGGGTTAATCCTGAGATGTTGGGTCTTGTTTAGAGTTATGTGGTTGTGTGACTATGACAGGGGAAGTTAAGTTCAGTAGATAGCTTGATGCTTGATGTATCATTTTAAATACTGACTTGTACTAGGTTAGCAAAAGGGTAAGGACTGATAGCATCTGTAGTTACTCTCATCTAGTTAAATTTTTGGCTAGTATATTGATTATGATTTGGGTAGTAGTATATAATTTATTAAAAAGAAAAAGAATGAACTTAACTAACTTGTAATTATTAAACAAGAGGACATCCAGCTCTTTTACCTACTCTTGATCACCCTGAGTAAGGCAAGTACATTCTATGGTCTTGTGCATTTACATTCATATCTTGTACTTCTCTTGATGACACGATGTGACACGATATCATGTTCTTGTACTTACTTGTAGTCGGGGAGGGGAAATACACTAGCTATGTGACCAAACCCATGTTCTAATATTCATGTAGATAGCTTAGGCCTCGCACTGTGTACGTGGGCCCTAAGCCGTACCCTTATTCTTGTACTCCTGTGCTTATTCCTGTACTTATTCCAGCCGGTCACATAGGCTAGTTGTATTTCAAATTTTATGCACATGTCATGTCTTGTACTTCAGGTTCTTGGTTTACATTCTTGTACTTTATTTTCTGTACTTTACATTCATGTACTTTGATGTTCTTTTTTGTGCTTTACATGTTCTCTTGTACTTTCATACCAAGATGTTCTTGTTCATTACCTAGAACTGTACTTTGCTTCGCTCCTGATTGGATATATTGCAGGTGAGATGGAGGCAATGTGTGACACGTACTATGGCCGTGAGCCTGCTGACGTGCTAGAGCCAGCTGGAGCTGTACTAGACCTAGAGGCCGAGGAGGCCTAGTTATCTTTCCTTTTCTAGCATTTTACTTTCATTTTATTAGAGACTTCAAACTTTATCGTGTTTTCTGGATGAATGTAATAATCATAGAATTGTACTTTGGATTCTGGGATCGTTTATAGAGATGCTGTGATTTGTATATCTTCATATTGTCTTGTATTTTCCCTAGATTGGTACAGCTTACTTCGTCGTGTCTGACGACGAAGGCTGGGCATGTCCGACTCGTGTCTGATTATTCAGGAGCGGGTCGTGACAATGATCATGAAGTTGATCGACTTTGTTGTTATAATGTGCCATCAAGTGTTAGGATATAGTTCTGTAATAAGTTCCTGGGGTTTTTGATTCTTTTTCGTCATTGATTCTTCAAAATTAGGGTTGGGAATGCAATCGTAGCTCATTGCGATGACATTGGTCTTTGTATGAAATTGTTGTATTGTGTTCCTTGGAAGCATCCGTTGATCAAAAACCCAATTTTTTGTACCAGTTCCTATATATTTTTGTTGTTTTGAGTGTTTTTGTGCTCTTTGTAAGAGAATACAAGAAAGTAATGTTCTTGGAGTAGAAATTGTACATTGTGTTCTAGCGCACTTTCATGCCTGTAGTTCTGTATGATTGTGCAAAATTTGATAAGTCATTTTTTATTTTCTAAGCCATGCATGAACCAGAAACTAATTGCTGAAGTTGGTGGATGATAGAGGGATGTGACTGTTTTGAGCCACAATGACGTTTAAACCGTCCTGATAGTGTTGCGCTACCGTGTTGTATTACCGTGCTTCCTGTAGTGCTGCGCTACCGTGCTTTCTGTAAGGTACACCAGGAATTCACTCTGCCTGAGAACTCATTAAGAAGTTTAAGCCATTCTCAATATAGGATCATTTTTTTGCAGAAAATAATAATAAACAACAGTTGTTGTAGGTCCGTAATCTCTCCATGCCACAGAGGACATGTACCCACTGTTTCCGATAATTTTCCAGTTAATGGTCCTCCCTTGAACCAAAAGCTAGATGCCTAGTAGATTTCTCTTTCAATTAATAGCATAAAACTTTATGGTAGGATTGCAATAACACAATATCAGAATAATTTCAGGCCTATTTTATTTGTTGTGTCATCGACCAGCTGGCGCTTGAGGCCCTTAGTGAACGAATCCATCTGATTCTCCAGACTCCGAACATCAATCACTGCAATAATACCTCTCTTGATGAGATCCTGTACTGCCCTGTGCTTTAACCGTATAGTCATCTTCTTCCTGTTGAAGAAGTCAATTGATGCCACCGCCATAGTTGCCTGATTGTCGCAGTATATCGGTATCATCAAAATTTGTGCTCCAACCACTGGAAGATCATACCTGAGCTTCCGAAGCCATTCTGCTTCCGCCGCTGCGGTATCAAGTACAAAGAACTCAGATTCCTTGGGGGACCACGAGAGTATAGTCTGCTTCTTCGACTTCCATGATATAGCAGCTCCATCCATTGTGAAAATGAATCCAGCAGTAGACCTCTCGCTTTCCAACTTTGAGCACCAGCTGACATCACTGAAGCCTTCTACTACCGACGGATCTCCTTTGTAGTACAGTACATATGTCTGAGTCTTCTTGAGATATCTCATTACCCGTTTCACAGCTTTCCAGTGCTCAATGCCTAGGTTGCTCGTGAAATGACTCATCATTCCTACGGCGAAGCTATGTCAGGCCTTGTTGTAGTAGTAGCATACATCAAACTCCCGATAACACTTACATACTCCAGCTGCCTGATGCTTTCCCTCGAATTTGGCTTTAGCTTCAGATCACACCTGTAAGGATTATCGATTCCTGGAAAATCCTGACACCCGTAGCGTGAGATCATCTTCTCAATATAATGAGACTGTGACAGCGCCAGTCCAGTATCTGTCCGGATGATTTTGATCTATAAGATCACATCAACTTCCTCCAAGTCCTTCATACTAAACTTAGTTGAGATGAACTTCTTTGTCTCCGTGACACAGCCCATATCCGTGCCTAGGATTAGCATGTCGTCTACGTAGAGACAAACGATTACACCTCTTCCATCAGCAAACTTTGTGTAAACACACTTGTCCGTCTCACTGACCTTACAGCCATTTGACCTTATAACCTTGTCAAACTTCTTATGCCACATCTTGGAAGCCTGTTTAAGATCGTACAAGGATTTCACCAACTTGCAGACTTTGTTTTTAAGACCTTTGACGATAAATTCCTCTGGTTGTTGTATGTAAATCTATTCATCAACTCACCATTTAGGAAAGCCATTTTCCCATCCATCTGATGTATCACCAACTTATATATTGTTGTGAGAGCAATCAACATTCTGATTATGGTCATCTGGGCTACTAGAGCATAGGTGTCAAAGTAGTCGATCCCCTGCTGCTGAGAAAATCCCTCGACTACCAGCCTAGCCTTGAAATTGTCAACAATTTTGTCTGCTTTCACCTTCTTATTGAAGATCGATTTGCACCCGATGGGTTTTGCTGCTTCAGGAAGATCAAACAACACCTAAGTGTTTTTTGTGGTGATGGAATAAATTTTATTGTCTATCGCCTCCTTCCAGAAAACCGTATCTCTGGTCTTCATCGCCTCATCATAGGTAAGCGGATCCGCTTCCACATGATAGGTGAGAAAGTCATTTCAAAGTCCTTCGACCTTCTCACAAGCTTAGCTGACGGCTCAGCGAGTTCTAGTTCAACCGTTATTTCAACAATAACATCTTCTTGGAGTTCATTCTCATTGAAGACTTCAGTTTCCTGCGTACCCTCATTGTTCTCCGGAACATCCACTAGAACAATGTTCATGTGCTTTGCAAATTTGTCTTCAAAATATTCTGCGTCGCGAGATTCAATGATATGATTTGACTCAATATCAAAAAATCTTCGATCATCACTCTTCTCGGCATAATCCAAGAAGATCGTCTTTGTAGTCATTATCCCAAGCTTCTGAATCTTTAGATCTGGAAGCTTTACATATGCCAGACACCCCCACTCTCGAATGACATTCAAGTTAGGTCTGACCTTGAACCAGAGTTCATGAGGAGTAACGTCTGAAGTTGCATGAGGTACTCTATTTAGAATAAAAGTGGTCATCAATGCAGCTTCTCCCCAGTAGCATTTTAGAAGACCCACGGTCAACAGCATTGAGTTTATTATTTCTGTCAACGTTCTGTTCTTCCTCTCTGCTACTCCGTTTGATTGAGGGGAGTATGGAGCCGTAGTCTCGATGACAATTCCTTATTCTTTGTAGAATGATGCAAATTTTTATGAGACCGGTACTCTCCACCTCGATCACTTCTTATTCTTTTGAGTTATTGTCTATTTTGCCGTTCAGCCCCGGCCCTAAACTCCTTGAACTTCTTGAATGCTTTGTCTTTAGCCTTCAGCAAGTAAATGAACGCATACTTTGAGAATTCATCGATGAAGGTTATAAAATACTTCATTTCGGCCTTTGTAGAGAACTGTTTGAAGTCACGGATATCATAGTGTACCAAATCTAGAAGATCTGTGCTTCGATTAACCCGAGGAAAGGGTTTCCATGTTATCTTCGTCTGAGCACAAACTTCACATTTCTCTACCTTACCCCTATACTTGGAGATAAGCCCTAGACTAGACATTCTGTTAATTCTTTTACAATGAACACGTCCTAGTCTATTATGCCACAACTGAAGAGTATAAGTTGAATAAGTGATTGCATTAACAACATTAGGCTGATTTACAAGTTGAATTTTAAACATTCCTTTGGTATAAAAAGCTTTCCCAAAGTATATTCCTTTTATGGACATCACCATCTGACCAACATTGATGTCCACCCTGAGGCCTGCATTGCAGAGTAGACCTCCAGAGATCAGGTTCTTGGCAATAGCAGGTACATGCTTTACGCCTTGAAGCGTCAGAGACTTCCCAGAAGTAAGCTTCAACACCACTGTCCCGATCCCTCGCACCTCAGCTTGTGTCTGGTTTGCTACCATAACAACTTTAGGAGTTGGTGTGTAGGTGGTGAACCATTCCCTGCTTGAGCAGACATGGCAGGAGGCACCAGTATCTACCCATTAGTCAGAGTCAGACCCCACCGCAGTGACTTGTGCAATCATCGCAACAACGTCAGTGATCACAGAAACCTTGCTAGGCTCACCTTGCTCTGATTGCTTGGTCTTTGCTTTGCATTCACTCTTGAAGTGGCCCTTCTTGCCACATTAAAATAAGGAATCTGGGACTTTGCCTTCTGATGCTTGAAGGAGGTCCTCCCCACTTTCAAATTGTTGGGGTCCTTCTTCTTGTTGTAGGAAGCCGCCTGCTTCCTTTTGAATTCTTTGGTGTGAACCAAATTGGTGTTAGCCAGCTATTTAGACAGAGCATCCACCTTTTGTTGAGCCCTCATCTGGTTCTCAACGTAAATTTTCTACAAGAGATCTTCCAGACTGATCTCCAACTTCTTTATATGCATGTTTGCATAGAACTTGCTCCACCCAGCGGGAAGCTTCGAGACGATCCCTCAAACAACAAACTTGTCGGGGAGGGGCATCGCCTCATCTTCCAACTTCTGTCGCAGCTTCAGGAACTCCTTTACCTGTGGCAGCACTTTTCGTCTTCAAAGAACCACTTGTGATATCTTTCAGCTAAAATTATCTTGCTTCGGTTCTTATCAACTTCGTACAATTTCTCCAGAGACTCCCATATCTCCCTAGCAATAGTCTTCTTTGAATATGATTCTGCCAGGGAGTCTTCCATAGCATTTAGGATCATAAGCCAACAAATGCTATTGTCCATTCTCCACTTGGCCTGGTTCTTATAGCAGCAGTAATTGCGGCTGCAGATCCAGTTTCTGGAATAATAGGTTCCTCCTTAATAAGCACACGGTTAACATCAGAAAATTGAATATTGAGACTAACCTTCTTTTTCCAGATTTGATAGTGCTCACCATCAAATTGCTCTAAGTTTGTAAAGTTAGGATTGATTAGCGAAGCACGAAAGTTTTCCATCTTGAGCAATTCAAGCTTTGAGATTGTTAGTCCCGGGGCATAATTTTCGATAGAAAACTGAGAAATAAAATGATTGTAAAAATAATGTTTCGTAGCAACACTTCAAAGAAGGTGCACGATAGAGATCCTTGGAGGATTCTGGATAACAAAAATCTAAAAAGATTTTGTTACAGCAGCAAACGAATGTAATGCTTCTAAAAAGAAGGTACAAATCGAATTGCTAGCAACATCAGCAATTGTCCGCTAACATTTTATGACTAGATAAGAACAGTTCTCGTTCAGAACGAGTTGAAGTGGATGACAGGCGATGAAGTGGATGGAAGAACAACCTGCTAGGGTGAATGATCACAAGCGCTCAAAGCTTGATTTTCCCCATACGAACAGCTTCCAGGAACCAGCAAATTTGACGGAGAATTTTGGAACACTCTGTTCTTCTGACTCCTCGGATAGCCCGGACTCCTGCGCTAAGTGGCACTGATGAACTTCTTCTCTGCCCTCTGAAACTCTGTGGAAATTCGTAAAGAATTGGGTTCTAAACACATGTGCCCTGAGAGAGAGAGAGCATAAAAGCTTATATAGGCTCGCACTGTAATCACCCAGTTAGCACAATGTTCGGGACATGGGAAAAATCTTCCCGAATATTTTGTAATTTCTCAAATCATGCACTGACACGATTTGAGCCAACTGGCGCACAGTGTGCGCCGTATGCGCCTGTAACGCTCCAGTCCCAAAATACTTAGGACTAGGTAGTAGACATGTCAGCTGCATACATACGAAGTATACTTCAATATATGGTAACCTTATATGTATACATAAGCTGTAAAATACAGTAAACCAAGAGTAATCTAATCTCATCCACAAAATAAAAGAATAAAAGATGTCATAAGTCAACTTTGAATAATCATTGTACACGATGTTGGGCAGAGACAGATCCACTACCAACCATTTAAATGAAAAAAAGTACAAGGAACGGATAGATAAAATGGCTTTGAATGATCCAAGAGCAATCCTCCTCGATAGAAAGGGAAGAACGTGATCTTGGCTACAGCACCTGCGAAACATCATGAAAAGCACACACCTTGAGAGATCACCAGGTCCTGAGGGGGACGTAATAAGATACATAATATCATACCATATCAACTGAATAAATACTACTCAATAATAAGTCAATCGGATCATAACATGGTCCAATACCCACCTTTGAATTAGCGTACCATCCCCCCTACCAAACAAGGATAGGAGATGGCACACTAACCCACGATGAAGTATCTTTCCAAGTCATGAATCCAATATGGTATCCAGACCACAACAAGGTTCAGGACCTTCTCATCGAAGTAGTAAGCCACACCTACAACCAAACAAGGACAAGATGTGGCAAACAAGTCCACGACAAGTTACTGTTCCAAGCCACGGTCAGATACAAGTACCCAAACCAAGAGTACTCATACCTAAAGGATAACGTAACCTAACCAGTCTAAGTGTATACAGTTTTAAGAACATCCTCCAACGCATGGGCCCTGACTAAAATGGGATCGGCCTGGTTCCCCCTTGGGGCACCTGAGGCCCAATAAGTAAGAGCATGACGTTTCACAGAACGTCAGTGGCCGTCAGTAAAATAAAAGGGTCATCTCACACCGTATCTCCAGTGGAGCATCCAGATCACAAAAGATAAAGTGTATAGTAGCCCATACGCTAAGGTATTGTCCTCCCCGCCCAATGCCTACTATGTTGTATCTACAATACTGAACCTCTATTAACCGCTAAGTCAAACTAATCATGCAAACACTATTAGCGGTTAATCCTATCGCACGGCTTATATGTACTGGTGGCCAACCAGTCACGCATGTCCGCGTTCTATATGCGACTCGCAATAACGTGGTACAAATATGTCTAGGCCTATGAATGCAACACACAAAGGGTAGTCCCTTAAATCTAAGTTCAATGGGTAAGAAAATAGTACATAGCAGGAAATAGAACTAAACAGTAAGATTCTATCAAATTATGCCATGTATCATAGTTTATTTTGTAGAAAGTAAATAATAAGTAAATACATGAAATATGAGCTAAAATAAATAGACAGCAAATGGCAAGGTATCTTGCCTGAGGGTGGTACGAGATGTAGCAAATCCAACAGTCAGAAACGTCAGCACGAAAGTCAAAATCCAAAATAGCTCTGGATGCTGAAACAAACATTACGAACGTGTTTGGTATAAAAGATATGTCTAAGAAATGCCTATCCAAAATTCTAATTCTGGAACAGGGACCAAATCGTAATTTTGGGTCAAAATGATGTCCGCCGTTGGACCCGTTTTTGCACCGAAACGCGTGCCAGTACCTACGGCCTCTAAAGTCGTCAAACTAAATGTCTACGGATTCATTTTGAGGAGACGAACACAACTGTATGTTCAAAGTTGGATTCCGCTGGGTCGTACACAATTTTGCCCGTTTGATCGGATCGCGGACCCGCCAAATAGACATTTCGATCGACCTTCAGAGAATCGGACCAGACTTGGCACACAAGACCAGAATTTTGATACAGTCCCGCTGGCATAAGTTTTGTCTCGATACGATGAATGTACATGAAGTTATGGCCAAGTTTGTAAAAAGTCGATACGGGGGTATCTTGACGGATACCCACTAATTTTGTCGCGCACACGCAACGAAATCGAGTTCCTTTAGTTTCCACATGTCGGTAACATCCATATGCGCCTTTCGATGCATATAGTGCATGACCACGTCGCCCAATTTGTCGGGGCACACGTCGTATCGGGGAATTTCTATTAAAATCACTGTTTTTAAAATCGATTTTTCCTAAATTTTGGGACTATTTTAACAATAATATAATCAATAAAAATTAAAAATAAAAGTTGGCTTTCTGTCTCGTATATTTTGTCAATAAATTTGTTCAGACAGGTTTTTGAAACTATACATGGATCGGCAAATTTTTGCCTTCCAAAGAGGGCATTTGGGCTGCTTGGTTCTGTTTATTTAAACAGTTTTTCCCCTAGTTTGAATCGACTTTTCTGGATCGATTCCTCCTTACTACTCGAATCTATTTACTGCATCTTCAAGAGGGTTGTATAGGCTTCGCAAAAGGTTTTACAGAATCTAGAATGATTGAGCGGTTAAAGAGATAGATGGTCGTGAACGGGGGTACCTGGATGTGCTTCGGAAACAAGGTATCCCCTGTTTACTCATCGGTTTGGTGATTGCGGTGGCTCTCCGACGAACGACGGCCAGGTGCAGGTGGTAGAAGGGGTTCGTGCATGTTTGGAGTGTCGTCTGGAGTCAAAAATTTGAGAAGAGGCAACACAGTGGCTTCGACTTTTCAAAACTATAGGTGGTGGCGATAGTTTACATACCCAGCTTTGGTTTGAATTGAATTCGATTTTTTTTTATCGATTTAAACTAGATTTCGTTGGTATCTGATTCGATGTGGAGAAGAATTGATAGAGGATTAGGTTGGAGAAGATTTCGTGAAGTTTGGATCAAATTCGGGAAAGTTTGGAGTTATCAAAGGTTTGGAGAAAACCCTTCCTAATGCTGGGCTTGGATTGGGTTTTGAGCGCAGGGAACAGTAAGCGTAAGGAGAAATTTTCTTTTTTAACTATATATGCATATGTATATATATTTATGTATAGTAATACATACTCATATAAATATTAAAAAAATCCTAAAATTTCTAAAACTCAATGAACACTTTATAAAATATTTTTACGAAAATATTTTACAAGTAGATAACCATGAAAAATATATTTATGCTAGCTTTTGAAATAAAAAAATATAAATACTATTTACTAACTTATTTGATAATTACAAAGTACCATAAAATGTTATAATAAAATCTAAAAATTTTCTATAATCCAGTAATCACTTAGAGACATATATTTTTTTGAATGAAATTGTACAAGAATACTAATAGTAGTATTTGCCTTGCTAGTTTTTGCTATATAAGAAAATTATACAATTTAGTACTAAACTAATTAGATAAATAGGAAAAAATTACCATAAAATATTTAAAATAATATAATAAAATTTTATAAAGATAGGGGGTTTACAACTAGTAGGCTAATCATGGCATATAACTGAGCTAGTTGTGCCATGACCTCTAGTCAATGGTCATAACAAAATTTTAGTATGACTAAGATATATTTATAATTAAAATTCAAAACAAATTATTTAAGCAATTTAAATAAATAAAAAAATTCCTTGAAAATTCTGGGGATTTACATCCTACCCAACTTATAAAAATTTCGTCCTTGAAATTAAAATAAAACTTACTATAACAAATAATAGAAACATAATGAGGCTGGATACGAAGGCAACTATATCAAATCGTAAATCAATTTTTGAAAAGACGGAGATGGTAGTTATTGTAGGAACCCAAACTGGCACCATATTCTACAAGGTAGAGTGTTCTTAGTCTTGCATGGGTCATGGGTATTCAGTTCATTGGAGGGGAAAATGGTCAATATTGCATGGTTTAAACATCAAATGGGACAAAAATGGATATCTATGGTTCTCTAAGGAAAACTGTGTTATACATGTGGTGTAATTGAAATGGAGTACAAGATGGTGTGTTTGTGTGGAACAGGTATATCATGTGAGTAGAGTGGCTCGTCTAGTTCATGGGGGTAAAATTGGTTGGAAGGAAATAGCTAGTGTTGTGCTCCAAATGTCAATGTCACGGTAGAGGTATCAAGACGATATAGATAGAAATATACGTTATAAACTAATGATTTATTAGTTCTGGTGGAACCAATCTTTGATTAATTTAAGTCTCAGATTTTAATCTATATTGGCTAGACAAGGTCCCCAAAAATCAATCTGAAGCATTTCTATTAGGTTAGGGAAACCAAGATTAGGTTTCAACTCAAGTGGTTGGGCTAATTGCCAGTCCGGTTGGTTAAGAAGGTTCTGTAAGTCTTGTAGATGCACCTTTCGTGACTTTTGTGTATAAGTAGCACACGGAAACTAAATTGAGTGGCACACTAGTGGCATGTGTGTAGTGGGCTTCGAGTGGATCACAACCATATATTGGGTCGAAAGATTTGAGTAGAGGTTGGATCTCTAATTGAGGTCGAAAAGTACATCGGTATTACGGTAAGGGTTATAACTAGCCTTTTTGACCTGAAAGTCGTATCATAAAAATAGAGTACAAGAGGACGTGGTTTAGTGAGACGTGGTATGTCTACTTGAAGGTGGACTACTCTAGGTCTTGTATATGGAATTTGTTGAAGGGTAACAGCAGGTCTCGTGCTCCGATTCACAATGTCACGGTCGGGGACACCAAATGATCTACATAGAAAGTGGGAGTTCATGAGGCACTAATTTATCATCCTAAGGAAAACCAACCTATCCTAAGCAATTGGTAATACTAGCAAATCCTAAAATTTAGAGGGCTTACAATCTATATTCTATAGAACGAAGACACGGTTTTAGGATTAATGAGGTTAGGAAAAAAATTTAGTCGTGACATTGCACCTCGACTCTTAATTGTTAAATAATACTACACGATGTAATAGAAATTATGATGCGGTAGATATGAATCAAGTGTAAAGATCATTCTTTGATTTCAAGTAGATGGAAACGATTGTGTCTATATAGCCTTCATGGCCATAGAGGAAACTATGTGTCTACGAGCATTATTTTTTTTTGAAATAGGTGACGAAAAACAATAAGAGTTCGAGGGAGATGGGATCGAATTGCAAATATGGGTTTCAAGAGCGATTGAGTAGTTCAAAGAGAAAGTTTGTCAAGACCGTTGCAGATGAAAACCTGAAGGACAAGTTTAACTATATCTCATTCCACGTAGAATATTCATACGAAGAGCGAACCAAGTGCACTCGGTTGATCAGACCATCATGCACCGGTTCTGATTAGACAATGTTAGTGGATGCGTCCAAGTAACGTATGTCTTGAAACAAGCTCGATAAAAGGTAAGCTTATAAAACTAGGCTATTGTCACGACCCGCACCCTGATTAGGGGCACGAGTACGTGGTTACGTCCAGCCTACGCCGCAGTGTCGGTGGTAGAACACTGTATATGACGTCTATAAATACTACGACTAAACAGTATAAAGGTACCTGTACAGTATATATACTCCAAATGGAGGTGACATAGCAAATACAGTCTCCATCACAAGATAAAACTAAGGTAGATAACACGGAAAGGAAATATGATAGATGAAAATAAGAAATAAGTTCAAGATCCAACACAAGTCCAAAGATATACACAACATCACAGGGTCACAAAATATAATATAGAATACTACGGTCTGAAAGTACTAGCTGGATCGCAGTCCAGGCAAACCTAACTAAGCTACACTACTCTGGGTGTGTAAAGTCTAATGGCTCTACTATCAGGCTACAGTCCTGGACTACTCCATCTATCTCGACCCTATAATAGGTCGAGCAGTCTGCCTCAGAATCATCTGTAATATATCAACGGTATCCTGTCAGGAAAATAAGCAAGTACAAACACTAACAGCAGTTCCATATGAATTGACAAATTCTATACGAGACGGTATAATGAAATACAGGATAAAGAAATAGGATAACTTAGGAACCATTCGGAAGTCGAGTTACAACCCTTAAACCAAACAAGGACCGGGGTTGTAACCCTTCTCCCAAACAGAACTTAGCCTTCAATCAAGGTATAGCATAAAAGGCATGTAGAACATGTGAGTAAATGAATATCATAGCATGGTAAGAAAAGTACTGAATGTAGAACTAAACAGGATATAAGATACTATAAATAAATATAAACCTTGAATTATTAGAGCGTTATGTGATCGGCTTGGGAAATGTTACAGGACAGGCTATCCACTTGGCCCGACAATCACAAAAAAAATCTGGAAAAGGTCATGTCGGCCAACCTGGATAACGAGCACATGAAAAGGATCTCGCTACACCCTACATGAGGTGAGGGTAACGTAAGCACAAGAATATAGTAACAGGAAGGCTTTGATCACATACCCCTAATAATTCCCATATCCCCGAATAGTATAATGGATCTTGACATGACACGTCATGACACGTGATTCCATAAGAGGGTAGCAAGTCCTCTTAGAAATCAGTGTCTATACAAGTACAGGGAACAAGACAGGAAATTACCAATATACCAAGAAAATCTAGGAACAATATCTCATGTCATGATCCAACATATACTAGTCCGTGAACTATCGTGAATGGAAATTGACTAAGACACTACAACTAAATCGGATATAGCAGATATCAAGACAATGAAAACTATCAGTAAATGTACTCGTATGTGGTCCTGAGCTGATAAGGTGAACAGACGCTCAGAGTAATCACAGACCTAAAGATGAGATACTATAAGTCAAACAGGGTTTTATAATGAAAGGGAAACTAATTTAAGTCATAATATTTAAGTCTAAGTCAAACTAGATCAAACTAGGTCATACTAGGTCATACTAGATCATACTAGGTCATACTAGGTCACTGAAAGTCAATCCAAGTCAAACTAGGTTAATCTGGGTCAAAGGTTGACTTATAGTTGACTTTTGGTCAACTGGTCAACCCTGGTAAACTCTGGTCAATTCTAATCAACTCTAGGTCAACCCTAGGTCAATGTTGACCAACTATTGACTTTCAGTCAACTGGTCAACTCTGGTTTGGTTTCGGGACGATTCTAGGTCAAGCGTTGACTTGAAGTTGACTTTCGGTCAAAAAGTCAACTATTGGTCAACGGAGGTGAAGACTAGCCTAAACTACCCTCATCTAGTCATTACCTACCAAGACAACCTATTTCTAACCCCTTATAGAAATCAGAAACCTAATACCTTATATTACCCAATATCCTAACATTTACCTTTACAAGGTATTCCCGATACCTTGCCCATTACAAAGGAAACCCCGCTAATCCTCAAGATACTAGCCCAGGCTCCTTAGGGTAGCTAGATACTATACTATCTAAGGTTTACTTACCAAGAAATCTGGGTTTTCTAGACATCTAGTCCATCTTATAGTCATGTTGGTCATCTCAACATTACCTTATCTTAACATTCTAACATACTAGCTAACCACTCACACCTAAACATTCTAGGGTTAAGGGACTGAATTTATTGATAACTGAAATGTAGGTATGAATGAGAGGATGAATGAATGATAGATATGAGTGAATGTGTATAGGTGGAAGAATGGATGGATGAATTTATTAAAAGCTATGTGTGTGTGACTGAATATATTATGTAGGAATGGCTGAATTTGTATGGAATGAATGAATTTGATGAATGAGTGTATGTATGAATGAGAGGATGAATATGGATAGGTGAATGAGTGAGTGAGTGCATAAGTGATTGGATATGAGTGAATGAATAGGAATATGAATGATTGGATGAGTGGAGGAATGGATAGATGGATGGATGAAACATTGAATGAATGGGTGAATGTTAAGGGGCTGCAGGGGACTGATTTCCCCCTCACACTGCTGCATAGCAGTGCACATTGCTGCTACTGCTGGATGCTTAAATGGCTGCTATGGGGCTGTCCCCCCTCCTGTACACTGCTACCAAGTAGCAGTTCCCACTGCTACTGCTGCTGTTGGCTATTGCAGTCCCCTGTAGGGACTGCTGCCACTTCCCCCTTGCAGTAGCCCGAGAGCTAAGGCTGCTACTGCACTACATATTGCAGTCCTTAATTTCCCCCCTTTAATCCTTCACTTCCCTCACCCTCTAACACTCTCTCTATATCTCACTCTCTATCATTCCATACTTCTCTCCATCACTCTCTCAAATATCTCATTCTCCCCCCTCTCACTCTCGATATCTACACACACCAATAAATACATATTAGACACAAACACACCAATATGTATATCGACACAAAATATATATATATATATATATATATATATATATATATATATATATATATATATATATATATATATATATATATATATATATATATATATATATATTATGTGTGTGTATATATATATATATATATATATATATATATATATACACACACATAATATAAATATATATATAAATATATATATATATATATATATATATATATATATATATTTTATGTGTGTATATATATTTTTTATGTGTGTGTGTGTATATATATATATATATATATATATATATATATATATATATATATATATATATATATATATATATATATATATATATATATATATATATATATATATATATATATAAAATATATATATATATATATATATATATATATATATATATATATATATATATATATATATATATATAAAATATATATATATATATATATATATATATATATATATATATATTTTTTTAATTTATATATATATATATTTTAATTTATATATATATATATATATATATATATATATATATATATATATATATATATATATATATATATATATATATATATATACACACACATAAATCATTCACACAAATATCATACCACATAGTGTGTCCAAAATGGGGGTTTCCCACTAGGACACAAAACACAACACAAAGGACACTCCTATGACCTCCAAATGGACACAAATGGAGATACAACCATGGGGGTCATTCCTATGGGCTCAAATTAATCCTAAATTCATGTAGGAATGAAATAGAGAAGAGATTATACCTCCCGGTTGATCGAATCTAAGAAAACTTCTCCCGTTACGACACCGACACGAAGAGACCCCCAAATGGACACAAATGAGTTCCAAAATTCCCCAAATCTAGCTAGCTCCTCCTCTTTATGAAAATAGAGAAGAAAAGAACGGGATTGATAGATGAATGGATTGATTTGATGTGGAAAGGAATGGAGACTTCTCTCTAATTTTTGGGGAAGAACAAGAGAGAGAAAATATATGGATAAAAACAAATGAGGATCATCCCTATCCCCTCCTATAGTGGCCGGCCCAAATATGCATAGGTGTCTTCTATTGCTAATGACTAAAACACCCCCATCTATCTTATTAATTAATATTAGGAAAAGGTTTTAGTTTGAGGCTAAATTAGTCATATTTTAAGTCTCTAATCAAACTAAACCTATCCATGAATAATTAGTCTAACATACTAACTAAAATAATGTCATGTGGGCCATACCTAAGTAATGAGTGGGTCCCACTAGAGTCAAAGCTATCCCGGGTCCCCGATACAAGTCGGATTGAGTTGAAATTCGAACCCGACTCAAATAACCCCAAAATAATATCATAAATAAATAAATAATTCTAAAATTATTCTAAAGTAAAAAATGACCAAAATACCCCTGTTCATGAAAACTGGGGGTGACAAATCTATCCACCTTAAAAAAATTTGTCCTCAAAATTAAAACAAACAAACACCAAAATCACATGCAATAACAAAAGAATTATACCTCGGGGCTCGAAGAGATAAGGGAAACGCTCCCGCATGTCATCCTCTCTCTCCCAGGTAGACTCACCTGGAGAGTGATGCCTCCATGCAACACGAACCAAGGATATAACCTGGTTCCGGAGTACCTTCTCCCTACGATCCAGAATCTCCACTGGCTGCTCTGGATAGTGAAGAGTAGGCCCCACCTCGATCGCTGAATTGTCCAATACATGGCTGGGGTCTGCCACGTACTGTCTCAGCTGCGACACATGGAACACGTTGTGCACCTTCTCTAGCGTAGGTGGCAAGTCTAGTCGATAAGCCACTGTACCGACCCTCTCAAGGATAGTGAAAGGTCCGATGTAGCGCGGACTAAGCTTCCCGTCTCCGCCAAAGCGAATCGTGCCCCATGTCGAAGAAATCATTAGGAACACCAAAGCACCAGCCTAGACATAAAACAAACTCAGCACACAGGACAAACAAAATCATAAGCATCACAAACAGGAATTGAAACTAACCTCGAACTCTAACCATCTCCGGTGGCTATCGGCCCAATGCCGTTGCCTATCCTGAGCCACCCGAAGTTTGTCTCTAATCAACCTGACCTTCTCAGCTGCATCCACTACTATCTTCGGTCCAAGCAGCACTCTCTCGCCGACATCGTCCCATGACAAGGGAGTATGGCATCTCCGTCCGTATAGAGCCTCGAATGGCGACATCTCTATACTGGCCTGATAGCTGTTATTGCAAGCAAACTCTACCAGGTGAAGATGGTCCTCCCAAGAACCCCCGAGATCAAGCATATACGTGCGAAGCATATCCTCCAAAGTCTGGATAGTCCTCTCTGACTGCCCGTCTATCTGGGGATGATAAGCGGTACTAAACTTGAGCGAGGTGCCCAAGCTAGTCTGCAAACTCCTCCAGAAGTGGGAAGTGAAACGACTATCCCGGTCTGAAACTAAGCTCACAGGAACCCCATGCAATCTCACGATCTGACGAACATACAGCTCTGTCAGCCTCTCCGTAGACAACCCCACCTTGAAAGGCAAAAAGTGGGCCGATTTGGTCAATCTATCAACTATGACCCAAATCGCATCTTTTCCTCCAAGAGATCACGGAAGTCCGGACACAAAGTCTATGGTGATGTGCTCCCACTTCCACTCAGGAATGGGTAGTAGCTGTAGCAACCCACCAGGCCTCTGTCTCTCGGCTTTCACCTGCTGACATACCAAGCAGCGAGATACAAACTGAGCTATCTCGTATTTCATGCCGTACCACCAAACGTGCTCCCTTAGATCTCTGTACATCTTGTTGGCCCCAGGATACATAGAGTACTGAGAGCGATGTGCCTCCTGAAGAACATCCTCCCGAAGCTCTCCACTCGAAACGTACAGTCTAGCACCGTGCCGCAGCGACCCATCTTCGACAATAGAGAAATTTTTGAGCAACCATGCCCGCACCTGCTCTCTGATGCTCCTCAGGGCAACATCATCATACTGTGCTGATCTGACTCTGTCCATCAACTCAGACTGAATTTGTAAGCCCCACATCTGCACCTCTATGCCCAGAATAATCACCTCGATTCCCAAACTGTCTGGGTCAGCCAAAAGATAACGATCTGCCGTCAGATACATAGCTACTGGATACCTGTTCAAGGCATCTGTAACTACGTTGGCCTTTCCTGGATGGTACTGCAAGGCGATATCGAAATCCTTCATCAGCTCGAGCCACCGTCTATGTCGCATGTTCAGCTCCTTCTGAGTGAATACGTACTTCAAGCTCTTATGATCAGTGAAGATCTCAACCCGCTCTCCATACAAGTAGTGTTTCCACAACTTTAAGGCAAAGATAACAGCGGCCAACTCCAGATCGTGAGTCGGGTAGTTTTTCTCATGAGGATGTAATTTTCTAGATGCATAGGCAATCACCTTTCCGTGCTGCTGAAGAACACAACCCAAACCCCTGCCAGAAGCGTCGTTGTATATCGAGAATCCACCGGTCCCAGACGGTAAAGTCAAGATCGGAGCTGATGTCAACCTCTTCTTCAGCTCATCGAAGGCGGCCTGACACTCCTCAGTCCAGACGAACTCTATGTCCTTCCTGGTGAGTCTAGTCATCGGCTCCGCAATCTACGAGAAGTCCTGGACAAACTTTCGATAGTAGCCAGCCAATCCCAGAAAGCTCCGAATCTCGGCAACTAAACTGGGTGTAGACCAAGACTCTACCGCTGTAATCTTTTTCTGGTCCACAGAGATCCCGTGCTCGGTCACAACATGACCCAAGAACTCGACCTGGTCCAGGAAGAACTCGTACTTCAAAAGCTTTCCGTACAACTGCTCCTTCCTCAAAGTCTCAAGCACAATCCTCAGATGCTCCTCGTGCTCCTCCGGCTTCTTTGAGTAGACCAAGATGTCATCTATGAAGACCACCACGAACTTGTCAAGATACTGATGGAATACCTTGTTCATCAAGTTCATGAACACTGCTGGGGCGTTGGTCAACCCAAATGGCATGACAGTGAACTCGTACTGGCCGTACCGAGTCTGAAAAGCCATCTTCAGAACGTCTTTCTGCTTTACCTTCAGCTGATGATAACCGGACCTCAGGTCCATCTTCGAAAACACCTTCGCGTCGCTCAATTGATCGAACAAGTCGTCAATCCTCGGCAACGGGTACTTATTCTTGATAGTAAGGTTATTGAGTGCCCTGTAATCGATACACATGCGTATCATACCATCCTTCTTCGGTACAAATAGAACTGGTGTGCCCCAAGGTGATGAACTGGATCTGATAAATCCCTTGTTCTGTAGCTCGTCGACTTGCTTCCTCAGCTCTGCCAACTCGCTATTGTTGACCCTATAGACATGCTGTGAAATAGGCTCAGTGCCCGGCACTGAGTCTATAGAGAACTCAACGTCTCTATCTAGCGGCATCCCAGGCAACTCCTCGAGAAAAACATCCATAAAATTAGCTATCAATGGATGCGACAATGCTTGTCCCGCCAGCAAAGCTCCACAGAACCCATCTCCCGGCTTAGCTGCTCCCTTGGCAAACACAAACTCTGGCTCTTCCGGCGGCCTAAACAGAATCCTACCTCCTCTACAGTCTATACTAGCATGGTGCATGCTCAACCAATCCATTCCGAGTACCATGTTGTACCTCAGAAGGGGTATTACGAGCAAGCATGCGCTCAAATCCCAGCCTCCTAGTATAACTCTCTGCCCCTTGCAGATATTATTAACCAGGATAATGCCTCCCCCGGTCAATATCTTGCAAGTCCTACCCATATACTCAGCAATAATGTTGTGTCTTAGAGCAAAGGAAACAGACACAAAACTATGAGTGGCAACGGAATCAAACAAGGTAAAAGCAGGGAATGAATCAAGGAGAACGTGACCTGCCAAAACATCACCCACTGGCTCTACCCCCTCCTTTGCTGTCAAGGCGAACACTCTGCCCACAGGTGCTCCCCTCTGGTGCTGTACAAAGTGCTGCTGCTGGGTCTGAAGTGGAGGACCTCTCTGCTGAGCTGCTGGTCCTCTAGCCTGCTGTACTCTGTCCTGGCCTCCTCGGATTCTACGAATGTGGCAATCCTTCAGCTGGTGGTCGGACGCCCCACAGTATAGACAGAGGTCCAACCTCTTCCTACAGGCCTCTCGAGTGTGCCCCGGCTTCCTGCAGAAGCCGTACGGAGTAGTCTGCCTCTGGCCCTGTCCCTGGTGCTGGTGGGCACGCGCTGGTGCCTGCTAAATCTGTAACTGAGGCTGCTGCTGAAACTGCCTCTGCTGGAACTGAGGGCGCTTCGTCGGCCCCGCACTAGAGCTCGCACCTAGAACATCGCTGCCCCCTCTTCGGCTTGAGGCCGAAGTCCTCCTCTATAATCTGCGCCTCCATCAGTATCTGTTCGAAGGTCGCATCGCGTCGCCCGGAAGTACGAGTGCGAACCGCATGAATAAGAACCCTCCAGAACTTGTGGGCCTTATACCCCTCATTCTGGATCAGATCTGGTGCAAACCTACTCAGACGGAAGAACTCCGCTGCATACTCGTCTACCGACGAGTTTTCCTGCACCAATCCGACGAACTGTCCCTCCAGAGCTGTCAGAGCCACATCGGGGTAGAACTTCTCCTTTAAGAGCCGCCTGAAGTTCTTCCATGTCGAACCCCTCACCGATGTATGAGGATCCGTACGAAACCAAGTCAAGGCTATATCGAAAAACTGACTTGCCGCAGACGTCACCCAAAGCCCTTTCGGGACCTCTGCTAACTCCAAGCTCCGCTGGACATCCTCCAACCAGTCATCCGCATACAGGATACCCTCGGTACCCTTGAACTCCCTCGGGTTCATCTTCTTGAAATCTAGGCATGTGCCAGGCCTCCTCTGACCCTACTGCTGAACTGGGGCACCCTGAACTGTACCCGGTACAACCCTCTCTACTGCTGCCATCGCCAGCTGGTGGGAGTTCTCCATGCTCTGTCGTAACACCTCTGTCTGACGGTGAGACGTTAGCCTGATGCTGTTGTGCCTCTGTCTGGGCCCTCTGGGTCTGCAACATCTCTTGTAGAAGGGCAATCATCTGCTGAGCATCAGTCGGTAGTGGAGGCGACGGTGGAAGAGTCTCAGGAATGACTATGGACGGTCCTACAGCTGGAGGTGGAAGACCTCATGGAACCGTTGTTGCTACTCCTGCCTGAAGGACAGGAACTGAGGTGGCAACTCCCTCAACTGTAGCTCCCTCAACCGAAGGTAGAAGTCCTACCGGATTAGGCCTCTCCGGAACAGCACAAAATCCTGCTTCCTGAGAGCGAGTAATTGTCACCCTGAGGATAGATTGAAATAAGGAATCAATATGGCACATGATAGGGAATATCAAAGAAGGACAATTAAATTCAATACAAAAGAGTTGTCATGGTAATCAAAAGATCAAAAATTTCCTAAAATGTGATTGAGTAACTCCTATTATATCTTAGATCCTATGTCCTAATAGCAGGCTCGTAATTAGTACTCTAAGTCGAGCACCATTACGAGATCGCACTAATTGCGACACAGACCTACATGGGCCACCACAAAAATGTGTCACGATCCGCACCCTGATTAGGGGCACGAGTACGTGGTTACGTCCAGCCTACACCACAGTGTCGGCGGTAGAACGCTGTATATGACGTCAAATAAATAGTATAAAGGTACCTGTACAGTATATACACTCCAAATGGAGGTGACATAGCAAATACAGTCTCGATCACAAGATAAAACTAAGGTAGATAGCATGAAAAGGAAATATGATAGATGAAAATAGAAAATAAGTTCAAGATCCAACACAAGCCCAAAGATATACACAACATCACAGGGTCACAAAATATAATATAGAATACTACAGTCTGAAAGTACTAGCTGGATCGCAGTCCAGGTAAACCTAACTAAGCTACACTACTCTGGGTGTGCAAAGTCTAATGGCTCTACTATCAGGCCACAGTCCTGGACTACTCCATCTATCTCGACCCTATAATAGGTCGAGCAGTCTGCCTCAGAATCATCTGTAATATATCAACGGTATCCTGTCAGGAAAATGAGCAAGTACAAACACTAACAGCAGTTCCATCTGAATTGACAAATTCTATAAGAGACAGTATAATGAAATACAGGACAAAGATATAGGATAACTTGGAAACCATTCGAAAGCCGAGTTACAACCCTTAAACCAAACAAGGACCGGGGTTGTAACCCTTCTCCCGAACAGAACTTAGCCTCCAATCAAGGTATAGCATAATGGGCATGTAGAACATGTGAGTAAATGAATATCATAGCATGGTAGGAAAAGTACTAAATGTAGAACTGAACAGGATATAAGATACGATAAATAAATATAAAATATGCCTTGAATTATTAGAGCATTATGTGATCGGCTTGGAAAAGTTACAGGACAGGCTATCCACTTGGCCCGACAATCACAAAAAAATCTGAAAAGGGTCATGTCGGCCAACCTGGATAACGAGCACATGAATAAGATCTTGCTACACCCTATGTGAGGTGAGGGTGATGCAAGCACAAGAATATAGTGACAGGAAGGCTTTGATCACATACCCCTAATAATTCCCCTATCCCCGAATAGTATAATGGATCTGACATGACACATCATGACACGTGATTCCATAAGAGGGTAGCAAGTCCCCTTAGAAATTGGTGTCTATACAAGTACAGGGAACAAGACAGGAAATGTACCAATATACAAAAAAAATCTAGGAACAACATCTCATGTCATGATCCAACATATACTAGTCCGTGAACTATCGTGACTGGAAATCGAGTAAGACACTACAACTGAATCGGATATAGCAGATATCAAGACAATAAAAACTATCAGTGAATGTACTCGCCTGTGGTCCTGAGCTAATAAGGTGAACAGACGCTCAGAGTAATCACAGACCTAAAGATGAGATACTATAAGTCAAACAGGATTTATAATGAAAGGAAAACTAATTTAAGTCAAGATATGCTATTCTAAGTCAAACTAGGTCAAACTAGGTCATATTAGGTCATACTAGATCATACTAGGTCATACTAGGTCACTGGAAGTCAATCTAAGTCAAACTAGGTCAATCTAGATCAAAAGTTGACTTACAGTTGACTTTTGGTCAACTGGTCAACCCTGGTCAACTCTGGTCAATTCTGGTCAACTCTAGGTCAACCCTTGGTCAATGTTGACCAACTGTTGACTTTCAGTCAACTGGTCAACTCTGGTTTGGTTTTGGGTCGATTTTAGGTCAAGCGTTGACTTGAAGTTGACTTTCAATCAAAAAGTCAACTCTTGGTCAACGGAGGTCAAGACTAGCCTAAACTACCCTCATCTAGTCATTACCTACCAAGACAACCTGTTTCTAACCCCATCTAGAAATCAGAAACCCAATACCTTATATTACCTAATATCCTAATATTTACCCTTACAAGGTATTTCCGATACCTTGCCCATTACAAAGGAAACCCCGCTAATCCTCAAGATACTAGCCCAGGCTCCTTAGGGTAGCTAGATACTATACTATCTAAGGTTTACCTACCAAAAAATCTGGGTTTTCTAGACATCTAGTCCATCTTATGGTCATGTTGGTCATCTCAACATTACCTTATCTTAACATTCTAACATACTAGCTAACCACTCACACCTAAACATTTAGGGTTAAGGGACTGAATTTATTGATGACTAAAATGTAGGTATGAATGAGATGAATGAATGATGGATATGTGTGAATGTGTATAGGTGGAAGAATGGA